>CM067359.1:173893968-173921695 GCA_034401795.1 Chaetoderma sp. LZ-2023a
CTGACAGCAAAGTAAATACAAACTTAGGAATGTAATGCTACTAATAATTGATTAGCACAATATGTGTATGTATAACAAGATAACGTATCTAAGGATAGTTAATTCAACGATAGGAGTGTTGATGCCAAAGCACACACAACCGCAAGTCACTACAAGTAGACCATCTGGTCTATGGATTATTAGTGGCAGTGGTAAATAGATTGAGCATCACTATGGCGATATTTGATTAGAATTCTGCTAGTGATGGTAATACGGCGTACACTTAATGGACACTACATAGGGATTTGTTTCGTTTGAATTCTGTGTAATTGTAGCGATTAGCTCTTCATTATCAGCATTAGTGTCATCGATGCCATGGAAGCTTGTGAGAAAATGCGTTGAGTGTAGTGAATGGGTATCAGATACACAGTCATTGATGACTTTGTAACTACAATCTATCCTGTATTATCGTATTCCATTGTTGTTACCACCGTTGTCGTTTCTGTTGACACTGGAGACCGTAGCAACATTGCCGTTGATTTTAAGACTGACGCGGGCGGTGTCCTCGCCGTTGTCGTCATCAGCATTATATTAATCATCTTACTCATCATCCCTAAAATTTAGAAGACGAGAGAAGATATATAGATGTGTCCTTGTGAGAATATTACAACGGTCTTGTATGAACTGCTCTCGTGTGATATTATAAATAGGCAGCCACATCCGATGTTAAATTAGTTTCAAAATATCCAATATCTTAAATCTATATTTGCTTTTTAGTTATATTCTCGGAAACCACAATTCAACGCTTTAAAGGGCTTCGATCAATGGTACCTTCACATTCCGCCTTAGCATGGACACGTGTATATATTAACGCCATCGTCATCGGTTTGACGTCAAACATGTTAACTTGACGTCAAACATGTTAACTTAAATATCGGCACGCACCGTCGAACCAAGGCCCCATGTTTGAAATCAGAATAAACATCATCTCGAGAGTACAGTAATGCAAATATGTGAATAGCTTTTCTCTGCTCTGCTTCCCAATATCTGATTACAGCCACTGAGATAAATAATGCAATGACATCTGTGTGAGCCATGAAGTGCAAGACAAACACAGAAACCGGGTTTCAATGAGATGCCATATGGTTGAATTTATTGATATTTTTCTTGTGGTTCTGTATAAGTAGGTTTACTATTATTTTGGATTAGTATACCTTGCTAAGGTACAGCTTTTTCAAATATGCATATCTAGACAATGATATAGTAAAGTAGAATGAATATACTTCGTTTTTGTCGTTGTTGTTGTTGTTGTTGTTGTTGTTGTTGTTGTTGATGTTGATGGTGATGTTGTGGTTGTTGTTTGCTTGTTTGTTTGTTTGTTTGTTGTTGTTAGTGGTGCTGATGTTGTTGCTGTTGTTGTTGGTGGTGGTGTTGTTGATGATTATGTTGTTGGTGTTGTTGTTGTTGTTGTTGTTGTTGTTGATGATGCTGTTGTTGTTGTTGTTGATGTTGATGGGGTTGTTTTCATTGACGGCGGCGGCCGTGGTGGGTGTGTTTGTGTGTTTGCGTTTGCGGTCTTGGAGGCAGCAGCGGCGGCAGCAGTGGAGGTGGTGCTGATGATGGTGTAGTGGCGGTGGTGCTGGTGCTAGTTGTGGTTGTGATGGTGGTGGTCGTGGTGGTTGTGGCGGCCGCGGTGAAGATTGAAGTGATGGTTGTGGTAGTGGTGGTGGTGGTGGGGGTGGGGGTGGCGACAGTGGTCGTACTGGACGTGGTGGTCGTGGTGGTGGTGGCGGGCGGCAGTGGTGGAGGGTAACTATGTCATTGGTCTTCTAGTTAAACCCCTAAATTGTTGTGTTGTTCTTGTCTTGTTACGTGATTATTGTGTAGTACTTCAGTTGGAAAGTATGCGTTCATCACATGATATGTGGATTATGAGGTGTTTAGCGTGTGATATGTGGATGGTTATGTGCTTAGCTACTGATATGTGGATTATGATGTGCTTGGTGTTGTTTTTGTTATTGATGATGTTGATGCCGATGTGAGTGTTGGTGTTGGTGTTGTTGTTAGTGTTGATGTTGTTGTTGTTGTTGTTGCTGTTGCTGGTGCTGGTGATTGTGTCGGTTGTCTTAGGGGCGCAGCGGTGTAACGTGGTGCTAGTGGTGGCGGCGGCGGCGGTGGTGGTGGTGTGGTGGTGGTGGTGGTGGTGGTGGTGGTGGTGGTGGTGGTGGTGGTGGTGGTGGAGGTGGTGGTGGTGGTGATGGCAGTGGCGGTGGTGGTGGCTGCAGCCACAGTGGCAGCTGTGGCGGTGGCGACAGTGGTGGTGGTGGAGGCGGTGGTGGTGGTGGTCGTGCTGCTGGCGGCAGTAGTAGGGGTGGAGGTTGGGGTCGTGGTGGTGATGGTGGCGGCAGTCGTGGTGGCGGTGGAGGTGGTGGTCTTGGTCGTGGTGACGGCGGTGGCGGAAGGTAACTATGTCATTGTGTTTATCACATTGAGCGTGTATTGTTGCCTGATTATGCCAGTACTTCAATTGAACATTATGTGTGTATCACATGATATGTGGATTATTATGTGATTGTCACATGATATGTGGATTATTATGTGATTGTCACATGATATGTGGATTATTATGTGATTGTCACATGATATGTGGATTATTATGTGATTGTCACACGATATGTGGATTATTATGTGATTGTCACATGATATGTGGATTATTATGTGATTGTCACATGATATGTGGATTATTATGTGATTGTCACATGATATGTGGATTATTATGTGATTGTCACATGATATGTGGATTATTATGTGATTGTCACATGATATGTGGATTATTATGTGATTGTCACATGATATGTGGATTATTATGTGATTGTCACATGATAAGCGGATTATTATGAGTTTATCACGTGATATGTGAAGTATTATGCGATTATCACATGGTATGTGGGCTAGTATGTGTTTATCACGTGATATGCGGATTATTATGTGATTATCACATGATGTGTGGATTATTATGTGATCACCACATGCTATGTGGATTGGTATGTTATTATCGCATGGTATGTGGATTATTATGTGATTATCACATGACACGCGGCTTATTGTGTGATTAGCATGTTTAACTCAATATTAGCAGCTATAAGTATACAGTTGAAAAGAAAACATGGAGTATACTAACACACGTTTTGAATTGTCAAGTGTGTAAGTCATGCCATCATCACGTGCACACAATTTATTCTGTCACGACATAGTACTTTTCCACCATGAATGTGCCACTGGTTCTCCTCGCTGAGTTGAAATACTAACACTTTTCTTATCGAATTATGATTGCTTAACATGATACTTATGACAGATTGTCGATGCTCTAAATGACATACATTATTTTTATAAGGAACTTGATTATGTAGCTTGTGTCCATCCTGATAAACAGGCTGCTCAAAACACTCTATTTTGTCTCAACCCATGTCTTTATAAATCAATATGAAGAACCGGTTAGACATCCCATAACGTATGTTTGATACATATATTAAAATGCTTTAAAACATTTGTAAAAAATGTTTATGGAGACTTCAGTTGAGATGACAGTATTAAAAACGTAACATACTAGAAAGGAAAATAAAACCACCAACGCTAGCTGTTGCCAATATTGGCTTGGATGAATGCTAAACTCGTGTATGCCCACTCGGCATTACGGGTTTTTTGCATGACTGGGTCGTACCACCCGGTCCTTATAAAGTTAGCGGGCTGAAGGCCGAGTTTTGTTTAAATTGTTACACCCTTCTAGCCGGAGGAAAGTAACACTTTCATACCGCACGGTATACCTTACGGCACCTCGAAGCGTTAACAATAACAGCGGATATCTACGCATGCGCTGAGCCTAAATTCGTTTGGAAAAGTGGGATTTCGACCCGCGGCCAATCCGTACCCTTGCTATCGATCATTATCTAGGTTCTTGATAGGTGTTTTGGGAGCTATAGCCGAGATCCAGTAACGGATAAGACTACATGGCAGCTACAGCAGTGGAAATAATAGGTCTATTACTGGTGGTTGCTAATCGTACATATGCTGATTTATTGATTTTATTGGGTTTCAATTTTCGCTCAATCCAGTGCCCAGTTACATTATCCACCGGAATCAAAACATTTAGACATGAGGCACAGAGGCAACAATTTGGGTGGGAATTAAAAAAAACATTGGCACCCTTGACACTACTGAGCAACGGGAAATGTACCATTGGTCAATTGGCCAGACATCCTTAGTTTTATTGGCAAATGGTTCAACTGTCCTAACACTATTTATGGATGGGGTGGTGAGCACAGGCCGAGAAATGCAAACATACTGGCAGCCCTGATACTATTTTCCAATGAGACAAGTACCATTGGCCAATGGACCAACTGTCTATGACACAATTGATTTATGATTAAAGTATCCCAGATACTACACAATGTGGCACAAGACAGACAGCCAGCCAGACAGCCAGCCATACACACAGACAGACAGACAGACAGACAGGCATGCAGGCAGGCAGGCAGGCGGGCGGGCGGGGGGGGGCGAGCGGACGCGCGGACGGGCGGGCGGGCGGGCGGGCGGGCGGGCCCTATCATAAAGTCAGTAAATAACACATACACTCACATTTGCTTGCTTGACGGAAATCAGCAACTCTTGCGGTGAAATCCAATATTCTCATTTTCTAGGTGGCGAGAGAGGTAAGCTGTAGCATATTATGAAACTTACTTGTGCTATTAGAAGTAAGTTGTACATTCATGAATAAGGCGGCTATTGTTGAATTGTGTTGTGAGACTAGAAAACTGTCCAGAAAATTTACCAGCCGTATTTTTCCGGAGAATTTTCCAGCTATAGCTACTAGAATAGTGTGGGTTAACTGGACTGATGCACACTTCCCAGAACAAGTTAAACATCCAGACACGATATCTATCTACACGGCGGCGAAAGTAAATTAGATGATGATGATGATGACGCAGCTGCTGCTGATGATGATTATGATGATGATGATGATGATGATGATGATGATGATGACGGTGATTTCTGAAGCCTACCGCCATAGACCCATCCAGCCAAGTTTGCCTGAAGCCCGTAGGCAGTTTATACGGAGTAGTCTTAGATTTTCCGAACTTCAAAGACGTTCAGCGAAAGAATTAACCAATGCAAATTATGTGTGTGGGTTCTAGCGCCTACCACAGTAGTGGTCTTAATCGGTCACATGATTACTCCTTTGACATCTTTTACTTGATTTCCCGAAGAATCCAAGATAACCAAGCTCTGGAGCTTACCATGATATGGTTCTAATAAAAAAAGTTTGGTTGAAATCTGACAAGCATGTGAGGGGAAGTACTTTGCAAATTCGCCTTAGATTTGCACCCAAAAATATGAGCAAAATGCTGAATACATGTTCTGGAATCTACCACGATAGGGTCTTTCTCGCTAAATGTGGTTCAAATCCATCAAGCAGCTAAAGAGAAGTATTTTGATAATTTCTATTACATCTTTCATAAACTCTAAGATGTGTTCCCAAAGAATAGACCAATAAAATGTGTGTGCGTGCGTGCGTGCGTGCGTGCGTGCGTGCGTGCGTGCGTGCGTGCGTGCGTGCGTGCGTGCGTGCGTGCGTGCGTGCGTGCGTGCGTGCGTGCGTGCGTGCGTGCGTGCGTGCGTGCGTGCGTGCAGGTTCGGAAACCTAGATCTATAGCGTCCTTCCAGAAAAATTAGCTTGAAATATGTCAAGATGTTACTGGAGTGTAGCGTATTAAAGAAATAGTTCATGAACAACAGATGATCACGATGCCATACGCTCACTTAGCCTCTCAGGCCAGGTGAGCTTAAACGTGGGTACACTGCTCAATTTATCCGACGTTTCCAAAATAAGAGGCATCTCCGTGATATAATGAACAGAGTTCAGCTATAAATAAAACTCATATCGGACTTATAGCAATTACCTACCACACAACATGTAAACCAGCTAATAACTAATTTAACCGAGCGCCATGGTGGCCTTAGTTAGTGGCATTATATTTTCCAAATTTTGGAAACATTTTCCGGAAAAATATCAGAAAATTTCCGCCAGAA
This sequence comes from Chaetoderma sp. LZ-2023a, assembly GCA_034401795.1. Taxonomy (NCBI): domain Eukaryota; kingdom Metazoa; phylum Mollusca; class Caudofoveata; order Chaetodermatida; family Chaetodermatidae; genus Chaetoderma; species Chaetoderma sp. LZ-2023a. The sequence goes on from CM067359.1 coordinate 173,900,035, forward strand.
TATTTCCCCGAAAAATTAACAACATTATCGTTGGACAATTCGTTGTGCCGCCAGGCAACAAGTGACGTATTTGTAAAATGATACCAGCAACTTGAGCGAGAGACTGAACCTCTCCCCCGAATGCCATGTTCTGAGTCTACCCCTTTATAGACTTTGCGATTATTTTTTTCCACATGATTAGGGCGTGCAATGGCGTTGTAATGCATACCGTATGGCCGTCTGTGGATGAATGAGTATCTAGTATCCATCATTTCTCACTGGTGGACGATGCGTACCTACACAACCTTGGGAACTAGCACACTATAAGATACCGCGGGGAACGAGTAACTGTAATCGATTCATAAATCTGGAATTATGATCAACAACCGTCATCTGACAGCCATTTGTTGAAGGGTATCAACAGAAGACACCAGAAAACACCGAAGGCAGGACGCGTACGCTAAATAACACATTAAATCTGGCCAAAGAGTAAGCAAGTTAGGCTTAAAAGCATACCTCTGCAATAAGGTTATCACTATGAGCAGACAAAGAAACCAGGCGATCATAACTTATAAAGTGATTAGCGCATGATACCGGTACCTCATTTTCAATGGGAGTCGTATCATGTTCGCGTGATGTGCCATAGCCCTTAGCGTGGTGACGCGCTCAGTTGATTAGTGATAATGGCATATTTTTAATGATGGAAATTAAATTTTCAAATACGCAAAGGGTCTTGAAACTATTTACGCCTACTAAATGCCATCCGATGTCAAAATAATTGATAGCCGATGGCAACAGGTTTTCAAGTAAATACTGCATTACCCGTTCATGTGCTAAGTAGTATTTAGCATATCAGGCACAGATGCAGTGCTTAGCGGACAGAGATCTAATATAAAGTAAATCTTGCCTCTCTAAGAGGCACATATTCTGCTAATATGGTGGACAAGCATCTTATCCATTATTTTACGTGCCTCGAGGTCATTGTATGAGAACATTCCCGATCGACGTTCATGTAGATATGCCCTATCATAAAGTCAGTAAATAACACATACACTCACATTTGCTTGCTTGACGGAAATTCCAAGCGCATGTGGTACACGAAGTCTACTGTAGATTAGAATTTCCTACCGTCTTTACTATGACTCAATGCATTTGAGGTGCGTGCGTGCGTGCGTGCGTGCGTGCGTGCGTGCGTGCGTGCGTGCAGGCGTGCGTGCGTGCGTGCGTGCGTGCGTGCGTGCGTGCGTGCGTGCGTGCGTGCGTGCGTGTGTTCCAGCTCGCATACATATTTGTATCCAGTGCACGTTTAAGGTGCACATATATCTCGAGACATGAAATATAATAGAGCTCTGTTTCTCAAGTACCTGACGTATACTCAAATACAATTAGATAACGTCACAATCATAATGGCGTAGACCTCTCTGACAAGGTATTAGAAATGTCCGCCAAGGATATGAATTATGTCCTCGATGGACTTCCAATTTAGTAAGTATTCTGTTGAATATTCTGAAACTAATTTAATTGGGAGCTGCTGCTGCTGCTGCCATTAGTTTCGAAATATTCAACAACTTACCTGCATAGGTACCTTACAATGGAGATTCTGGTAAATCAGGTATTAACGTATATACGTCTATTCCAACACACTGACAATATGGGCGGAAATGGGCTGGATCCCTGTATTATTATACGTGTACACATCACAACCAGCGCATACAATCATTGGGCCGAGTCGCGTGTCTTCGAATAGCGCAATGCATGCTGAACATGCTTACGGGGAGGGGGGGGGGACTTTGGTGCATGCGTGATATAATCACCGTGTTATTATGCAGTATATATAAGATGATATTGCATTTGGCTCTGCGCACTTTTGGTGTGTTCATGAGATGTGCAACACATTATTGACGAAGTGGTAATGTTAATAGTAGGAGAGATAATATGTGCGTGACTATATGTGTGACATTGTACGTAAATACAGTTTGCTTTGGTCAGTGTGTGGCTCTCGGGTTGTGATCACATACGTAAGACATGCGCCTTAGGCTCTCATATAAATGTGTTCTATTTCTTCATCAGAGCTATTTAATACAGCATAGCATAACATAACATAATTAATGAAATACAGTTAGGTGTAAAGAGAGTATGGGAACCAATAGAACAAGAGATAGTCGGGCAAGACTAAGTGATGGTGACTATCCATTTTTCATTAGCATATGTACCATGGTGGCAGTGATGTACTATCGACAATTTGGCCTGAGTTTGCATTTTGACCTTAGTGAAGAATACAGACATTGATTACAAAACTATATCAGAGCTTTCTACCAAAACTATCTCGGATAACAGGTTAGTTATAATGTAACCCATAGCCCCTGCTGCTGCCGACGATGGCGACGCGACTGAGGCAGAATCCGCCACCGACGACAGTGCCAACACGCACTATCAATGACACATGACACTAGGCTATCATTAACAAATCACAGTTGATTAACAATGACAGTCAGTTGGCTATCAATGAGAAATAAGACTTGGCTAGCAAAGGCAAATGACACTTGACTAAATGGAAAATGACACGTGGCTATCAGTGGCAAATGCCACTTGCATATTAATGGCAAATGACACTTGCCCATCAGTGACACATGTTACATGACTAGCAATGACAAATGACGTTTGTCTATCAATGACAAATCTGACATTGATATAAAAAACAAATATCATTTTACTATCAATGGGAAATGCCACTTGACTATCAATGGCACATGTCACTTGACTATCAATAACAAATGTCACTTGCTTATCAATGGCAGATTACACGTGGCTATCAATGCCAAATGACACATAGATAGTAATGGCAAATGGCACTTGCCTATGAATGCCAAATGTCACTTGACTATCAATGGCACATGGCAAGTGGCTATCAATGACAAATGGCACTTGCCTATGCATGCCAAATGTCACTTGACTATCAATGGCACATGGCACGTGGCTATCAATGACAAATGACACTTGCATATTAATGTCAAATGACACTTGACCATCAGTGACAGATGTTACATGACTAGCAATGACAAATGACGCTTGTCTATCAATGACAAATCTGGCATTGATATCAATAACAAATATCATTTGACTATCAATGGGAAATGCCACTTGACTATCAATGGCACATGTCACTTGACTATCAATAACAAATGTCACTTGACTATCAATGGCAGATTACACGTGGCTATCAATGCCAAATGACACATAGATAGTAATGGCAAATGGCACTTGCCTATGAAAGCCAAATGTCACTTGACTATCAATGGCACATGGCACGTGGCTATCAATGACAAATGGCACTTGAATATTAATGGCAGCTGAGACTTGACTGTCAATGGCAAATGTAACTTGGTTAGCACTGACAACTGACACATGGCTATCAATGGCAAATCTCAATTGACTATCAATGACAAATGAAACTTGGATATAAACAGCAAATGATGCTTGGCTATCAATAACAAATGGCGCGTGACTATCAATTACAAATGGCAATGCGCTTTCAATGATAAAAGACAAAGGGCTCACAATTACAAATGTATGTACGATTACTGTATTCTGCGGCTGTAGTAGTAAACACATCATACAGCTGCAATCAGTCCTTCTTCGGTTTTGCCCACTGTGTCTTGTCCTCAGCCAAAATCATTAACTTCCTCAGGTCAATTCTTGACTTGAGTGTACCTTGTTCTGCTTTCTTGTGGTCACCTCGTAGCACGCTTAGCATATTTATGCAATGACGTCCTCTCCTGGCAATGTATGTGCTGGTTCCGAGTAGGGCGAATTCCAAGACTCTCTGTGCTGTTGTGTCTTCTGGCATCCTTAGCACATGGCCAAACACGGACCATCTTTGTTGGGCGTCTTTTACAGACAGCGGCGACGTATTACACATATTGTATAGTGCGTCGTTGGAAATTATGCTGTCTGGCCATCGGTGCCCATTGATGGTGCGTAGACGTGCGCGGTGGTAGGCTTCGGGTGTGTCTAGAGCTGACTTTGGAGCCGCCCAGCTGGTACAGTTATACATCATCAAGTATACGCGGGTTGCATTGCAGAAACGTAGTCTTTTTATCTAGGGCATGTTTGATCTACGAATCCATAGCTTCCAGAAGGACTGGAAAGCTATGCTAGCCATAAAGCAGCGTGCATCAATGTATGCAGTACTACAACGCGGTGAGCCCAGGATTTTACTTTTCCTCCATGGTTCGCCGCTACGGAGTGGATCACCATTTTCTTTAGTTACATGATTTGTATATAGGTATATGTGGGCAAACTCTGTTTTGGATTCATTCATAAAGAGATTCTCAATATTTACTCTGCTGGCAGCTATTGGGAGAAGTTCGTCAAGAGGCTTCTTTTCATCGTCTATAAAGTCCACATCGTCGGCATGTTTCATCTCTAGCGTCATACCCAGTATTGAAACCAGTGGGGGCGTGGGGAGGGGAGGGGTTCGTCTAGTAGAATTTCCCCGCACGAATTGCAATGCAGCAGCCAAGTAACAGGTGAAAGCGCAGGTGGTAGACTATCTCCCTGTGGGGAGCCGATTGATGTCTCAAACTCTACAGACTTCACTGACTTGATTCGTACTCTCAGTTTGGTGTCTGCAAGCATTAGCCTCCGTAGTGGTGGCTCACATTCATTGCACCTGGCCCGACGTAGTACATCTAGGATCTGTGAGTGCTTAATTGTGTCGAAGGCTCGTGACATGTCAATACCCATTTTGTGGAAATCCCAGTGTTTGGACATGATTACTGACACACGCATGCGTTGAGCCCATACACTGTCTGGGCAGCTGCGTCCACGTTTGAAAAAATCTCTTTGACATAATCTGGTGAAGTCTTCGATCTCGGATGCGGCATAGAGTAACATTGGATAGCATTTTCCGTATGCTGTTAAGGAGCACAACGGGCATGGCACTTGGATATCAATTACAACTGGCATATGACTATTCATGGCCAATCACACTTGACTAGCAATGTCAAATGACACTTGGATGACAAATGATATTTTACCCATCGATGACAAATTACCCTTGACTATCCATGCCAGATGCCATTTAATCACACCTGGCACTTGGCCGTCGATGACATATGACAGGTGACTATCAATGACAACTGGCACTTGCCTATCAATGCCAAATGGCAGTTGCCTATCAATGACAAATTACACTAGACTAACCATAACGAATGGCACCTGTCTATCAATGACACATCTCACTAGTATATCAATGACAAATGGCACGTGACTATCACAGACAAATGACACGCGACAATCATGGCTACTGGCACGTGTCTATCAATGACAAATGACTCTTGACTATCAATGGCAAATGACACTGGGCCATCAATGACAAATGGCGCGTGTCTATCAATGACAAATGACACTTGCCTATCAATGACACATGACAGCTGGTTATCGATGACAATTGGCACTTAACAAGCAGTGACACATGACACTTGACTATCAGCGACAAATGACAGTTGACTATCACTGATCAGTGACAAATGACACTTGCCTATCAATGGCAAATGACACTTGACTATCGAGGATAAATGTCACTTGGCTGTCAGTGACAATTGACATGTGACAAGCAATGGCTGCACGATGTGCATGTGAATGGCAGATTGATTCTGACCGGCCAGAAACCTGCTGTAGTTTCTTGAGACGGTTCTAATCATTCTGACGGACGGAATTCTAACACTTATTTCGATCAGACGGCCAGAGAAGCATAGTCAAAGGCAGTACTCTCTTCTGTAATGTAGAAGGCCTTAATATGGATAGCTAACTACGAAAATCAGTAGTATCGTTTATACAACGGTCTTATTGACTGTGGAGAAGAGGTTTTAATAAGAATTGTCCATTTGCAGAGTAACCGTTCTAGGCTAGCTTAAAGACCTGTCCTATCCAGCTAGCATAGTTCCAGGTTTAACGATAGCATGCCATGGCCCCTGACTGGGGCATGAGCAGCAACCTTACTGTAAAACTTGGTTAGGGTTGGGCGAAAACATGGCGATGCATTTTGTGTTGATGTATACAAATATATTTATTAAATAGTGAAGACATACATTTCGTACAACAATGGATAGCTTCTCTTCAACTATACGTTTGTGACGCATTTTCTCTATGTCATTCATGTCGTCATGATGACGTCATTGATTGCGATGTCATTTTATACGTCACGTAGTTGATTATGACGTCATTAAAGGATATGGTGATGATATAGAAAGCCTTGTCCAAAGCCTGCTTTTGCATGTCGATTGGCACGCGAAACCGCGGCTCATGTAACAGTTACAGTCATTCAAAAGCATATATGCTCACATTCAAGAGGATAAGTCGGTTGTGACAGGGAACACCATGCCCTACATATGTTCTATTGATTGTCGATCGCATTTCCTGTCGTCGTTTGCACAATCGTATAAAGCATCTTAATGAGATGGATGTGTACGTGCCGCCGTTCAGTGTGATCTGGTCTGGGATCCGGCATTACTCAAACAGTGCATCTCGCATTGTGTGCATTAAGACAATCTCGTATTGCAAAAGCTGACAAAATAATTAATTGGTTCATTTAATAGATTTCCTCAATTTGCTGTAATGTAGAAATAATCAAAGTCTCCTAATACTGATTTGATCAAAATCTATTTCTTATGTTTATTTGTTGGTCATTCTTAATATAAAGGAAATTATTTCATTACTGTATTTCATAACAAGAGAGGGAGAGTCACGAATAGCATATCCTCTAAGTAGAGAGAATACCTACGAGACGTGGTATTAAGCTGACTGTTACACGCCCATTTTCTAATCGCCTAGTTATGTGAATGGTACATTGTGTTCATAGCCATTGCAGCACACTACATTGACGGGATAAAACAACATAATGGCAATGATGTCCCATATATGAACACAGAAAGAAGCTCTAGAAGAGAAAGTGGTCCATGGAGATGTCAATCATGTATATATCCAATAGATTAAGAGTGTGGTGAGTGGAGATTTAGTGTAGCCATATGTCCTAACCTATAAAGAACCGTTTACATATGTTTCTTGCTCTATCACAGTATAGCTGTGCCCAGTATAACGCCAGTAGGTCGACAGCGTGGCACATTGACATCTAGCGTAGCCATATATACCATAATGTATAAGGAATCGTTAATATATATATATATTTCTTCATCCGTCCATAGTATAACTATGACTTCATCAATGACGTCAATGACACCGAGTCGTCTTTGACTGGAACTTCTTGCTGCCAGACGCAGAAACTCCCAGCTAAATGTGTTTCAATATATCCAGCAGACTATTCCATTTATTAAAAATAATTTGTTTGAAAGGGATAACGGTCTATTGTCCGATCAATCGGTTATCAACACCTAGCAAACCCTACACATACAACAACATGGCACGCCATTGATCTTACTTTATTCATTCATTAGTATCGGCTATATGCTCGTTATCTCTTGCGCATTTACTGCACCGATGACAACGTGTAACTAGACTTTTACTGAAAATGCAAACTCGTTCTAAATCAAGACCGTCTACTTGGAGTTTCATTTCTTCTGGTTTATATCCCTGGGTTGCCAGAGTATCAATTTCAAGGTAACTATACAGGTAAGTTGTTGGTTATTTGGATTTTCAAAGGGATATGGTGATGCTATATGTAGCAGCAGAGCCAATGTACATGATAATATATTCACCATAATATGTATTACATTGCAACTGAGTTTTAAACTCAGCCTGCTCTGTTCCAAGGTTTAAAACTACCTGATCTATGGAATCATTGCTTGGCCCCATATGCAAGTGACCACTGCACACCGGTTTTACCGTAGTTGCATTTGTCTGCCTCAAAATAACAAATGAGGGCTGAAGAAAGATCGAGAGTCCATGGGAGTTCCTGACAGCAAAGTAAATACAAACTTAGGAATGTAATGCTACTAATAATTGATTAGCTCAATATGTGTATGTATAACAAGATAACGTATCTAAGGATAGTTAATTCAACGATAGGAGTGTTGATGCCAAAGCACACACAACCGCAAGTCACTACAAGTAGACCATCTGGTCTATGGATTATTAGTGGCAGTGGTAAATAGATTGAGCATCACTATGGCGATATTTGATTAGAATTCTGCTAGTGATGGTAATACGGCGTACACTTAATGGACACTACATAGGGATTTGTTTCGTTTGAATTCTGTGTAATTGTAGCGATTAGCTCTTCATTATCAGCATTAGTGTCATCGACGCCATGGAAGCTTGTGAGAAAATGCGTTGAGTGTAGTGAATGGGTATCAGATACACAGTCATTGATGACTTTGTAACTACAATCTATGCTGTATTATCGTATTCCATTGTTGTTACCACCGTTGTCGTTTCTGTTGACACTGGAGACCGTAGCAACATTGCCGTTGATTTTAAGACTGACGCGGGCGGTGTCCTCGCCGTTGTCGTCATCAGCATTATATTAATCATCTTACTCATCATCCCTAAAATTTAGAAGACGAGAGAAGATATATAGATGTGTCCTTGTGAGAATATTACAACGGTCTTGTATGAACTGCTCTCGTGTGATATTATAAATAGGCAGCCACATCCGATGTTAAATTAGTTTCAAAATATCCAATATCTTAAATCTATATTTGCTTTTTAGTTATATTCTCGGAAACCACAATTCAACGCTTTAAAGGGTTTCGATCAATGGTACCTTCACATTCCGCCATAGCATGGACACGTGTATATATTAACGCCATCGTCATCGGTTTGACGTCAAACATGTTAACTTGACGTCAAACATGTTAACTTAAATATCGGCACGCACCGTCGAACCAAGGCCCCATGTTTGAAATCAGAATAAACATCATCTCGAGAGTACAGTAATGCAAATATGTGAATAGCTTTTCTCTGCTCTGCTTCCCAATATCTGATTACAGCCACTGAGATAAATAATGCAATGACATCTGTGTGAGCCATGAAGTGCAAGACAAACACAGAAACCGGGTTTCAATGAGATGCCATATGGTTGAATTTATTGATATTTTCTTGTGGTTCTGTATAAGTAGGTTTACTATTATTTTGGATTAGTATACCTTGCTAAGGTACAGCTTTTTCAAATATGCATATCTAGACAATGATATAGTAAAGTAGAATGAATATACTTCGTTTTTGTCGTTGTTGTTGTTGTTGTTGTTGTTGTTGATGTTGATGGTGATGTTGTGGTTGTTGTTTGCTTGTTTGTTTGTTTGTTTGTTGTTGTTAGTGGTGCTGATGTTGTTGCTGTTGTTGTTGGTGGTGGTGTTGTTGATGATTATGTTGTTGGTGTTGTTGTTGTTGTTGTTGTTGTTGTTGTTGATGATGCTGTTGTTGTTGTTGTTGATGTTGATGGGGTTGTTTTCATTGACGGCGGCGGCCGTGGTGGGTGTGTTTGTGTGTTTGCGTTTGCGGTCTTGGAGGCAGCAGCGGCGGCAGCAGTGGAGGTGGTGCTGATGATGGTGTAGTGGCGGTGGTGCTGGTGCTAGTTGTGGTTGTGGTGGTGGTGGTCGTGGTGGTTGTGGCGGCCGCGGTGAAGATTGAAGTGATGGTTGTGGTAGTGGTGGTGGTGGTGGGGGTGGGGGTGGCGACAGTGGTCGTACTGGACGTGGTGGTCGTGGTGGTGGTGGCGGGCGGCAGTGGTGGAGGGTAACTATGTCATTGGTCTTCTAGTTAAACCCCTAAATTGTTGTATTGTTCTTGTCTTGTTACGTGATTATTGTGTAGTACTTCAGTTGGAAAGTATGCGTTCATCACATGATATGTGGATTATGAGGTGTTTAGCGCGTGATATGTGGATGGTTATGTGCTTAGCTACTGATATGTGGATTATGATGTGCTTGGTGTTGTTTTTGTTATTGATGATGTTGATGCTGATGTGAGTGTTGGTGTTGGTGTTGTTGTTAGTGTTGCTGTTGTTGTTGTTGTTGTTGCTGTTGCTGGTGCTGGTGATTGTGTCGGTTGTCTTAGGGGCGCAGCGGTGTAACGTGGTGCTAGTGGTGGCGGCGGCGGCGGTGGTGGTGGTGGTGGGGGTGGTGGTGGTGGTGGTGGTGGTGGTGGTGGTGGTGGTGGTGGTGGTGGTGGTGGTGGTGGTGATGGCAGTGGCGGTGGTGGTGGCTGCAGCCACAGTGGCAGCTGTGGCGGTGGCGACAGTGGTGGTGGTGGAGGCGGTGGTGGTGGTGGTCGTGCTGCTGGCGGCAGTAGTAGGGGTGGAGGTTGGGGTCGTGGTGGTGATGGTGGCGGCAGTCGTGGTGGCGGTGGAGGTGGTGGTCTTGGTCGTGGTGACGGCGGTGGCGGAAGGTAACTATGTCATTGTGTTTATCACATTGAGCGTGTATTGTTGCCTGATTATGCCAGTACTTCAATTGAACATTATGTGTGTATCACATGATATGTGGATTATTATGTGATTGTCACATGATATGTGGATTATTATGTGATTGTCACATGATATGTGGATTATTATGTGATTGTCACACGATATGTGGATTATTATGTGATTGTCACATGATATGTGGATTATTATGTGATTGTCACACGATATGTGGATTATTATGTGATTGTCACATGATATGTGGATTATTATGTGATTGTCACATGATATGTGGATTATTATGTGATTGTCACATGATATGTGGATTATTATGTGATTGTCACAGGATATGTGGATTATTATGTGATTGTCACATGATAAGCGGATTATTATGAGTTTATCACGTGATATGTGAAGTATTATGCGATTATCACATGGTATGTGGGCTATTATGTGTTTATCACGTGATATGCGGATTATTATGTGATTATCACATGATGTGTGGATTATTATGTGATCACCACATGCTATGTGGATTGGTATGTTATTATCGCATGGTATGTGGATTATTATGTGATTATCACATGACACGCGGCTTATTGTGTGATTAGCATGTTTAACTCAATATTAGCAGCTATAAGTATACAGTTGAAAAGAAAACATGGAGTATACTAACACACGTTTTGAATTGTCAAGTGTGTAAGTCATGCCATCATCACGTGCACACAATTTATTCTGTCACGACATAGTACTTTTCCACCATGAATGTGCCACTGGTTCTCCTCGCTGAATTGAAATACTAACACTTTTCTTATCGAATTATGATTGCTTAACATGATACTTATGACAGATTGTCGATGCTCTAAATGACATACATTATTTTTATAAGGAACTTGATTATGTAGCTTGTGTCCATCCTGATAAACAGGCTGCTCAAAACACTCTATTTTGTCTCAACCCATGTCTTTATAAATCAATATGAAGAACCGGTTAGACATCCCATAACGTATGTTTGATAAATATATTAAAATGCTTTAAAACATTTGTAAAAAATGTTTATGGAGACTTCAGTTGAGATGACAGTATTAAAAACGTAACATACTAGAAAGGAAAATAAAACCACCAACGCTAGCTGTTGCCAATATTGCCTTGGATGAATGCTAAACTCGTGTATGCCCACTCGGCATTACGGGTTTTTTGCATGACTGGGTCGTACCACCCGGTCCTTATAAAGTTAGCGGGCTGAAGGCCGAGTTTTGTTTAAATTGTTACACCCTTCTAGCCGGAGGAAAGTAACACTTTCATACCGCACGGTATACCTTACGGCACCTCGAAGCGTTAACAATAACAGCGGATATCTACGCATGCGCTGAGCCTAAATTCGTTTGGAAAAGTGGGATTTCGACCCGCGGCCAATCCGTACCCTTGCTATCGATCGTTATCTAGATTCTTGATAGGTGTTTTGGGAGCTATAGCCGAGATCCAGTAACGGATAAGACTACATGGCAGCTACAGCGGTGGAAATAATAGGTCTATTACTGGTGGTTGCTAATCGTACATATGCTGATTTATTGATTTTATTGGGTTTCAATTTTCGCTCAATCCAGTGCCCAGTTACATTATCCACCGGAATCAAAACATTTAGACATGAGGCACAGAGGCAACAATTTGGGTGGGAATTAAAAAAAACATTGGCACCCTTGACACTACTGAGCAACGGGAAATGTACCATTGGTCAATTGGCCAGACATCCTTAGTTTTATTGGCAAATGGTTCAACTGTCCTAACACCATTTATGGATGGGGTGGTGAGCACAGGCCGAGAAATGCAAACATACTGGCAGCCCTGATACTATTTTCCAATGAGACAAGTACCATTGGCCAATGGACCAACTGTCTATGACACAATTGATTTATGATTAAAGTATCCCAGATACTACAAAATGTGGCACAAGACAGACAGCCAGCCAGACAGCCAGCCATACACACAGACAGACAGACAGACAGACAGGCATGCAGGCAGGCAGGCAGGCGGGCGGGCGGGGGGGGGGTCGAGCGGACGGGCGGACGGGCGGGCGGGCGGGCGGGCGGGCGGGCCCTATCATAAAGTCAGTAAATAACACATACACTCACATTTGCTTGCTTGACGGAAATCAGCAACTCTTGCGGTGAAATCCAATATTCTCATTTTCTAGGTGGCGAGAGAGGTAAGCTGTAGCATATTATGAAACTTACTTGTGCTATTAGAAGTAAGTTGTACATTCATGAATAAGGCGGCTATTGTTGAATTGTGTTGTGAGACTAGAAAACTGTCCAGAAAATTTACCAGCCGTATTTTTCCGGAGAATTTTCCAGCTATAGCTACTAGAATAGTGTGGGTTAACTGGACTGATGCACACTTCCCAGAACAAGTTAAACATCCAGACACGATATCTATCTACACGGCGGCGAAAGTAAATTAGATGATGATGATGATGACGCAGCTGCTGCTGATGATGATTATGATGATGATGATGATGATGATGATGATGACGGTGATTTCTGAAGCCTACCGCCATAGACCCATCCAGCCAAGTTTGCCTGAAGCCCGTAGGCAGTTTATACGGAGTAGTCTTAGATTTTCCGAACTTCAAAGACGTTCAGCGAAAGAATTAACCAATGCAAATTATGTGTGTGGGTTCTAGCGCCTACCACAGTAGTGGTCTTAATCGGTCACATGATTACTCCTTTGACATCTTTTACTTGATTTCCCGAAGAATCCAAGATAACCAAGCTCTGGAGCTTACCATGATATGGTTCTAATAAAAAAAGTTTGGTTGAAATCTGACAAGCATGTGAGGGGAAGTACTTTGCAAATTCGCCTTAGATTTGCACCCAAAAATAAGAGCAAAATGCTGAATACATGTTCTGGAATCTACCACGATAGGGTCTTTCTCGCTAAATGTGGTTCAAATCCATCAAGCAGCTAAAGAGAAGTATTTTGATAATTTCTATTACATCTTTCATAAACTCTAAGATGTGTTCCCAAAGAATAGACCAATAAAATGTGTGTGTGTGCGTGCGTGGGTGCGTGCGTGCGTTTGTGCGTGCGTGCGTGCGTGCGTGCGTGCGTGCGTGCGTGCGTGCGTGCGTGCGTGCGTGCGTGCGTGCGTGCGTGCGTGCGTGCGTGCGTGCGTGCGTGCGTGCGTGCGTGCGTGCGTGCGTGCGTGCGTGCGTGCGTGCGTGCGTGCGTGCGTGCAGGTTCGGAAACCTAGATCTATAGCGTCCTTCCAGAAAAATTAGCTTGAAATATGTCAAGATGTTACTGGAGTGTAGCGTATTAAAGAAATAGTTCATGAACAACAGATGATCACGATGCCATACGCTCACTTAGCCTCTCAGGCCAGGTGAGCTTAAACGTGGGTACACTGCTCAATTTATCCGACGTTTCCAAAATAAGAGGCATCTCCGTGATATAATGAACAGAGTTCAGCTATAAATAAAACTCATATCGGACTTATAGCAATTACCTACCACACAACATGTAAACCAGCTAATAACTAATTTAACCGAGCGCCATGGTGGCCTTAGTTAGTGGCATTATATTTTCCAAATTTTGGAAACATTTTCCGGAAAAATATCAGAAAATTTCCGCCAGAATATTTCCCCGAAAAATTAACAACATTATCGTTGGACAATTCGTTGTGCCGCCAGGCAACAAGTGACGTATTTGTAAAATGATACCAGCAACTTGAGCGAGAGACTGAACCTCTCCCCCGAATGCCATGTTCTGAGTCTACCCCTTTATAGACTTTGCGATTATTTTTTTCCACATGATTAGGGCGTGCAATGGCGTTGTAATGCATACCGTATGGCCGTCTGTGGATGAATGAGTATCTAGTATCCATCATTTCTCACTGGTGGACGATGCGTACCTACACAACCTTGGGAACTAGCACACTATAAGATACCGCGGGGAACGAGTAACTGTAATCGATTCATAAATCTGGAATTATGATCAACAACCGTCATCTGACAGCCATTTGTTGAAGGGTATCAACAGAAGACACCAGAAAACACCGAAGGCAGGACGCGTACGCTAAATAACACATTAAATCTGGCCAAAGAGTAAGCAAGTTAGGCTTAAAAGCATACCTCTGCAATAAGGTTATCACTATGAGCAGACAAAGAAACCAGGCGATCATAACTTATAAAGTGATTAGCGCATGATACCGGTACCTCATTTTCAATGGGAGTCGTATCATGTTCGCGTGATGTGCCATAGCCCTTAGCGTGGTGACGCGCTCAGTTGATTAGTGATAATGGCATATTTTTAATGATGGAAATTAAATTTTCAAATACGCAAAGGGTCTTGAAACTATTTACGCCTACTAAATGCCATCCGATGTCAAAATAATTGATAGCCGATGGCAACAGGTTTTCAAGTAAATACTGCATTACCCGTTCATGTGCTAAGTAGTATTTAGCATATCAGGCACAGATGCAGTGCTTAGCGGACAGAGATCTAATATAAAGTAAATCTTGCCTCTCTAAGAGGCACATATTCTGCTAATATGGTGGACAAGCATCTTATCCATTATTTTACGTGCCTCGAGGTCATTGTATGAGAACATTCCCGATCGACTTTTACACATATTGTATAGTGCGTCGTTGGAAATTATGCTGTCTGGCCATCGGTGCCCATTGATGGTGCGTAGACGTGCGCGGTGGTAGGCTTCGGGTGTGTCTAGAGCTGACTTTGGAGCTGCCCAGCTGGTACAGTTATACATCATCAAGTATACGCGGGTTGCATTGCAGAAACGTAGTCTTTTTATCTAGGGCATGTTTGATCTACGAATCCATAGCTTCCAGAAGGACTGGAAAGCTATGCTAGCCATAAGGCAGCGTGCATCAATGTATGCAGTACTACAACGCGGTGAGCCCAGGATTTTACTTTTCCTCCATGGTTCGCCGCTACGGAGTGGATCACCATTTTCTTTAGTTACATGATTTGTATATAGGTATATGTGGGCAAACTCTGTTTTGGATTCATTCATAAAGAGATTCTCAATTTTTACTCTGCTGGCAGCTATTGGGAGAAGTTCGTCAAGAGGCTTCTTTTCATCGTCTATAAAGTCCACATCGTCGGCATGTTTCATCTCTAGCGTCATACCCAGTATTGAAACCAGTGGGGGCGTGGGGAGGGGAGGGGTTCGTCTAGTAGAATTTCCCCGCACGAATTGCAATGCAGCAGCCAAGTAACAGGTGAAAGCGCAGGTGGTAGACTATCTCCCTGTGGGGAGCCGATTGATGTCTCAAACTCTACAGACTTCCCTGACTTGATTCGTACTCTCAGTTTGGTGTCTGCAAGCATTAGCCTCCGTAGTGGTGGCTCACATTCATTGCACCTGGCCCGACGTAGTACATCTAGGATCTGTGAGTGCTTAATTGTGTCGAAGGCTCGTGACATGTCAATACCCATTTTGTGGAAATCCCAGTGTTTGGACATGATTACTGACACACGCATGCGTTGAGCCCATACACTGTCTGGGCAGCTGCGTCCACGTTTGAAAAAATCTCTTTGACATAATCTGGTGAAGTCTTCGATCTCGGATGCGGCATAGAGTAACATTGGATAGCATTTTCCGTATGCTGTTAAGGAGCACAACGGGCATGGCACTTGGATATCAATTACAACTGGCATATGACTATTCATGGCCAATCACACTTGACTAGCAATGTCAAATGACACTTGGATGACAAATGATATTTTAACCATCGATGACAAATTACCCTTGACTATCCATGCCAGATGCCATTTAATCACACCTGGCACTTGGCCGTCGATGACATATGACAGGTGACTATCAATGACAACTGGCACTTGCCTATCAATGTCAAATGGCAGTTGCCTATCAATGACAAATGACACTAGACTAACTATAACGAATGGCACCTGTCTATCAATGACACATCTCACTAGTATATCAATGACAAATGGCACGTGACTATCACAGACAAATGACACGCGACAATCATGGATACTGGCACGTGTCTATCAATGACAAATGACTCTTGACTATCAATGGCAAATGACACTGGGCCATCAATGACAAATGGCGCGTGTCTATCAATGACAAATGACACTTGCCTATCAATGACACATGACAGCTGGTTATCGATGACAATTGGCACTTAACAAGCAGTGACACATGACACTTGACTATCAGCGACAAATGACAGTTGACTATCACTGATCAGTGACAAATGACACTTGCCTATCAATGGCAAATGACACTTGACTATCGAGGATAAATGTCACTTGGCTGTCAGTGACAATTGACATGTGACAAGCAATGGCTGCACGATGTGCATGTGAATGGCAGATTGATTCTGACCGGCCAGAAACCTGCTGTAGTTTCTTGAGACGGTTCTAATCATTCTGACGGACGGAATTCTAACACTTATTTCGATCAGACGGCCAGAGAAGCATAGTCAAAGGCAGTACTCTCTTCTGTAATGTAGAAGGCCTTAATATGGATAGCTAACTACGAAAATCAGTAGTATCGTTTATACAACGGTCTTATTGACTGTGGAGAAGAGGTTTTAATAAGAATTGTCCATTTGCAGAGTAACCGTTCTAGGCTAGCTTAAAGACCTGTCCTATCCAGCTAGCATAGTTCCAGGTTTAACGATAGCATGGCATGGCCCCTGACTGGGGCATGAGCAGCGACCTTACTGTGAAAATTGGTTAGGGTTGGGCGAAAACATGGCGATGCATTTTGTGTTGATGTATACAAATATATTTATTAAATAGTGAAGACATACATTTCGTACAACAATGGATAGCTTCTCTTCAACTATACGTTTGTGACGCATTTTCTCTATGTCATTCATGTCGTCATGATGACGTCATTGATTGCGATGTCGTTTTATACGTCACGTAGTTGATTATGACGTCATTAAATGATATGGTGATGATATAGAAAGCCTTGTCCAAAGCCTGCTTTTGCATGTCGATTGGCACGCGAAACCGCGGCTCATGTAACAGTTACAGTCATTCAAAAGCATATATGCTCACATTCAGGAGGATAAGTCGGTTGTGACAGGGAACACCATGCCCTACATATGTTCTATTGATTGTCGATCGCATTTCCTCTCGTCGTTTGCACAATCGTATAAAGCATCTTAATGAGATGGATGTGTACGTGCCGCCGTTCAGTGTGATCTGGTCTGGGATCCGGCATTACTCAAACAGTGCATCTCGCATTGTGTGCATTAAGACAATCTCGTATTGCAAAAGCTGACAAAATAAGTAATTAGTTCATTTAATAGATTTCCTCAATTTGCTGTAATGTAGAAATAATCAAAGTCTCCTAATACTGATTTGATCAAAATCTATTTCTTATGTTTATTTGTTGGTCATTCTTAATATAAAGGAAATTATTTCATTACTGTATTTCATAACAAGAGAGGGAGAGTCACGAATAGCATATCCTCTAAGTAGAGAGAATACCTACGAGACGTGGTATTAAGCTGACTGTTACACGCCCGTTTTCTAATCGCCTAGTTATGTGAATGGTACATTGTGTTCATAGCCATTGCAGCACACTACATTGACGGGATAAAACAACATAATGGCAATGATGTCCCATATATGAACACAGAAAGAAGCTCTAGAAGAGAAAGTGGTCCATGGAGATGTCAATCATGTATATATCCAATAGATTAAGAGTGTGGTGAGTGGAGATTTAGTGTAGCCATATGTCCTAACCTATAAAGAACCGTTTACATATGTTTCTTGCTCTATCACAGTATAGCTGTGCCCAGTATAACGCCAGTAGGTCGACAGCGTGGCACATTGACATCTAGCGTAGCCATATATACCATAATGTATAAGGAATCGTTAATATATATATATATTTCTTCATCCGTCCATAGTATAACTATGACTTCATCAATGACGTCAATGACACCGAGTCGTCTTTGACTGGAACTTCTTGCTGCCAGACGCAGAAACTCCCAGCTAAATGTGTTTCAATATATCCAGCAGACTATTCCATTTATTAAAAAGAATTTGTTTGAAAGGGATAACGGTCTATTGTCCGATCAATCGGTTATCAACACCTAGCAAACCCTACACATACAACAACATGGCACGCCATTGATCTTACTTTATTCATTCATTAGTATCGGCTATATGCTCGTTATCTCTTGCGCATTTACTGCACCGATGACAACGTGTAACTAGACTGTTACTGAAAATGCAAACTCGTTCTAAATCAAGACCGTCTACTTGGAGTTTCATTTCTTCTGGTTTATATCCCTGGGTTGCCAGAGTATCAATTTCAAGGTAACTATACAGGTAAGTTGTTGGTTATTTGGAATTTCAAAGGGATATGGTGATGCTATATGTAGCAGCAGAGCCAATGTACATGTTAATATATTCACCATAATATGTATTACATTGCAACTGAGTTTTAAACTCAGCCTTTTCTGTTCCAAGGTTTAAAACTACCTGATTTATGGAATCATTGCTTGGCCCCATATGCAAGTGTTCACTGCACCCCGGTTTTTACCGTAGTTGCATTTGTCTGCCTCAAAATAACAAATGAGGGCTGATGAAAGATCTAGAGTCCGTGGGAGTTCCTGACAGCAAAGTAAATACATACTTAGGAATGTAATGCTACTACTAATTGATTAGCTCAATATGTGTATGTATAACAAGATAACGTATCTAAGGATAGTTAATTCAACGATAGGAGTGTTGATGCCAAAGCACACACAACCGCAAGTCACTACAAGTAGACCATCTGGTCTATGGATTATTAGTGGCAGTGGTAAATAGATTGAGCATCACTATGGCGATATTTGATTATAATTCTGCTAGTGATGGTAATACGCTTACACTTAATGGACACTACATAGGGATTTGTTTCGTTTGAATTCTGTGTAATTGTAGCGATTAGCTGTTCATTATCAGCATTAGTGTCATCGATGCCATGGAAGCTTGTGAGAAAATGCGTTGATTGTAGTGAATGGGTATCAGATACACAGTCATTGATGACTTTGTAACTACAATCTATCCTGTATTATCGTATTCCATTGTTGTTACCACCGTTGTCGTTTCTGTTGACACTGGAGACCGTAGCAACATTGCCGTTGATTTTAAGACTGACGCGGGCGGTGTCCTAGCCGTTGTCGTCTTCAGCATTATATTAATCATCTTACTCATCATCCATACAATTTAGAAGACGAGAGAAGATATATAGATGTGTCCTTGTGAGAATATTACAACGGTCTTGTATGAACTGCTCTCGGGTGATATTATAAATAGACAGCCACATCCGATGTTAAATTAGTTTCAAAATATCCAATATCTTAAATCTATATTTGCTTTTTAGTTATATTCTCGGAAACCACAATTCAACGCTTTAAAGGGTTTCGATCACTGGTACCTTCACATTCCGCCATAGCATGGACACGTGTATATATTAACGCCATCGTCATCGGTTTGACGTCAAACATGTTAACTTAAATATCGGCACGCACCGTCGAACCAAGGCCCCATGTTTGAAATCAGAATAAACATCCTCTCGAGAGTACAGTAATGCAAATATGTGAATAGCTTTTCTCAGCTCTGCTTCCCAATATCTGATTACAGCCACTGAGATAAATAATGCAATGACATCTGTGTGAGCCATGAAGTGCAAGACAAACACAGAAACCGGATTTCAATGAGATGCCATATGGTTGAATTTATTGATATTTTCTTGTGGTTCTGTATAAGTAGGTTTACTATTATTTTGGATTAGTATACCTTGCTAAGGTACAGCTTTTTCAAATATGCATATCTAGACAATGATATAGTAAAGTAGAATGAATATACTTCGTTTTTGTCGTTGTTGTTGTTGTTGTTGTTGTTGTTGTTGTTGTTGTTGTTGTTGTTGATGTTGATGTTGTGGTTGTTGTTTGCTTGTTTGTTTGTTTGTTTGTTGTTGTTAGTGGTGCTGATGTTGCTGTTGTTGTTGTTGTTGGTGGTGGTGGTGTTGTTGATGATTATGTTGTTGGTGTTGTTGTTGTTGTTGATGATGCTGTTGTTGTTGTTGTTGATGTTGATGGGGTTGTTTTCATTGACGGCGGCGGCCGTGGTAGGTGTGTTTGTGTGTTTGTGTGTTTGCGTTTGCGGTCTTGGAGGCAGCAGCGGCGGCAGCAGTGGAGGTGGTGCTGATGATGGTATAGTGGCGGTGGTGCTGGTGCTAGTTGTGGTTGTGGTGGTGGTGGTCGTGGTGGTTGTGGCGGCCGCGGTGAAGATTGAAGTGATGGTTGTGGTGGTGGGGGTGGGGGTGGGGGTGGCGACAGTGGTCGTACTGGACGTGGTGGTCGTGGTGGTGGTGGCGGGCGGCAGTGATGGAGGGTAACTATGTCATTGGTCTTCTAGTTAAACCCCTAAATTGTTGTATTGTTCTTGTCTTGTTACGTGATTATTGTGTAGTACTTCAGTTGGAAAGTATGCGTTCATCACATGATATGTGGATTATGAGGTGTTTAGCGCGTGATATGTGGATGGTTATGTGCTTAGCTACTGATATGTGGATTATGATGTGCTTGGTGTTGTTTTTGTTATTGATGATGTTGATGCTGATGTGAGTGTTAGTGTTGGTGTTGTTGTTAGTGTTGCTGTTGTTGTTGCTGTTGCTGTTGCTGGTGCTGGTGATTGTGTCGGTTGTCTTAGGGGCGGCAGCGGTGTAACGTGGTGCTGGTGGTGGTGGTGGTGGTGGTGGTGGTGGTGGTGGTGGTGGTGGTGGTGGTGGTGGTGGTGGTGATGGCAGTGGCGGTGGTGGTGGCTGCGGCCACAGTGGCAGCTGTGGCGGTGGCGACAGTGGTGGTGGTGGAGGCGGTGGTGGTGGTGGTCGTGCTGCTGGCGGCAGTAGTAGTGGTGGATGTTGGGGTCGTGGTGGTGATGGTGGCGGCAGTCGTGGTGGCGGTGGAGGTGGTGGTCTTGGTCGTGGTGACGGCGGTGGCGGAGGGTAACTATGTCATTGTGTTTATCACATTGAGCGTGTATTGTTGTCTGATGATGCCAGTACTTCAATTGAACATTATGTGTGTATCACATGATATGTGGATTATTATGTGACTGTCACATGATATGTGGATTATTATGTGATTGTCACATGATATGTGGATTATTATGTGATTGTCACACGATATGTGGATTATTATGTGATTGTCACATGATATGTGGATTATTATGTGATTGTCACATGATATGTGGATTATTATGTGATTGTCACATGATATGTGGATTATTATGTGATTGTCACATGATATGTGGATTATTATG
>CM067359.1:173922195-174022195 GCA_034401795.1 Chaetoderma sp. LZ-2023a
AAACATGGGACCCCCATATTTCAGATGTATGTATGTATGTATGTATGTATGTATGTAATATTGTAAACGCACCGGCTCAGAATTTTCAAAATTGAAAAAAATTGAAAATATTTTTGCTTATTTTATCACCTGAGATTGTCAATTTTGTTTAATAGATGCCATATGGCCTGATTAGTATACAATGATAAATCATTGATTGATGTTTTGAACACTTATTTGAGTTTCGCTTTTACCAAGATGTCGCGTAGATTAGGATTTTTCTTAAATGCAATTACCGGACGCTTGTTGAATGGTTGTTTTAAATTGTCCTGTAATTTGTGATACTCATCCTTTAGGATTTTCGCAATTTCAACATTTTTCCGATTGTATGTGAGAGTAAATGGGATAATCTCACGTTGATCCGAGAGGCATGGGTCCGAATTTATGCCCCTTGGCCATTGTGTTTCGAGTTCTTTAATCCAAAACGATTCTCTTAGTGATCTTTGTTTATCAGTTTCCTCTGTTGTGTCTGAAAGAGGTAGCTGTTCGATGGGCATAATTTCAAAGTCACGGGTGACTAAATGATCAGGAAGATTAAAATGTTCAGCCACATGTGTGTCTTCCTCTAGTCTAATATCTGAAAGGTGTCTGGTTGCTCGGCATCTTAGTCGATTTTTTGTTTCGCCAACATACTGCTTTTGACACAATTTGCATGAAATTAAGTAAATGACATTTTCAGAATCGCAATCTAATTTCGACTGAATTTGAAATTTGCTTTTGTTTTGAAAGCTCGTGAATGTACTCTGGGAAGGAAGAAATTTATCCAATTTACACCTTTTCTTTTCACATTTCCGAGATTCTCCTTCACCAATAATCGGACGATTATGACAAATTTTGGTAGGCCGAGAATTTCTGGCATTATCTGGAATGATTTCCAAATTATGCAAAGTTTCAGACTTTATTTTGCGCAGGAACCGAGAAGAGTACCCTCTCGGTTTGAGGGCTTTGAATAAGGTCGAACATGATGATTCAAAGTTTTTCTTATCACTCGAATTTCTATGAAAACGGATTATTTGTGATTTTACAAGTCCCTTGAAAGTATGCGGAGGATGGAATGATTTCTTGTGTAGTAGTTGATGCGAGTCGGTTGGCTTAAAATAAACTTTGTAGTCTAAGTAACCAGTTGTTTCATACTTTATACCTTTGTATAAAGTTACATCTAGGAAATCTACGGACAGCTCATCGATTTGAGCTTTTAGTTTGATATTCGGATCATGATTATTCAGAATGGCCAGAAATTCGGTAAATGCTTCCTTACTATGTTGCCAGATCATGAAAATATCATCGAGGTACCTGCGGTAAATGAGCGGCTGATTTGGACAGTTTTCGAGTGCTTCCTTTTCCCACTCTGCCATGTAAAGGTTAGCGAAACCTGGGCTGAAACGCTTACCCATTGCGCAGCCACAAATTTGTTGAAAAATTTCACCAGCAAATTCAAAGTCATTGCCCTTCAGACTAAGCTCTAATAGAGCTATTACTTCTCTGTCGGGCCTGTTGGTGTCAGGATAGTCGGCAAATGCTCTACGAATTGAATTTAGACCCTTTTCGATGTCCATGTTTGTGTACATAGCATCGACGTCCATTGTAATTAAGAATGAATTTGGAGGGACC
Organism: Chaetoderma sp. LZ-2023a; assembly: GCA_034401795.1. Classification (NCBI taxonomy): domain Eukaryota; kingdom Metazoa; phylum Mollusca; class Caudofoveata; order Chaetodermatida; family Chaetodermatidae; genus Chaetoderma; species Chaetoderma sp. LZ-2023a. The sequence goes on from CM067359.1 coordinate 173,923,846, forward strand.
GAGATCTTAGAGACCTGGGCTAGGAAGTCTTCAGTGTTTTTCAGATAGCTAAAATGTCTATTTGCAATTGGCTGAAGATGGTAGTCGATAAATTCACTAATCCTATATGATTCCGAACCACAATCTGAAATGATGGGTCGCCCTGGTGGTGTCATAGGGTCGGTCCACAAGTCAACAGACTTATGGATTTTAGGAAGAAGATAAAATGTACGTGGTTTCGAATCATCTTTTGCGCACAGGTATTTATATTGCTTTTCAGTTATCTTCTTGTTATCAACCATTTTTTGGAGAATTTTGTTGAATTTGCTACAGTTATTTTGCCAAAGTGGTTCATTTAGTTTTTGGTAATGCTTCGGATTACTAAGCTGTCTATGCGCTTCTTTGATGTAGTGGTCTTTATCCATTATTACAGTAGCCGATCCTTTATCCGCAGGTTTGATGACAATTTCACTTTTTCTAGATAAACCTAATAGGGCCTGGCGTTGCTCATAAGATAAATTTTGCTGATCGTTTGGAAATGTAGTATTTTCAATACGTTCAGAGTAAAGTTTTATACTTTCACCGATTGCTGGGTCAACACATTTTAAGTTTGGAGCCCAGCCAGTTTTTTCAATGAATAGTGGAATATTACTATTGGAGTTTTGAAAAAAATCAGCTAATTTCACACGGTGACCAAATTCAGCAGTTTCAGTAAAGCCATTATCTAAATCTGCATCCAAACCTGTTTTATGTTTTGGTGTTGGGACAAAAGTCAAGCCAAAATTAAGCAGTGACTGTTCTGCTTCGCCTAATGCGGAGCCGGTTAAGTTTACAATATTACTACCCAGTCCCATTTCTGGGTGGTTGGTACCTTGACCCGAGTTTAGTTTAAATTAAGGGCCACAAGCCAGTTATTATACATGTCATTTGCTGTCCTCCCAGTCCAATGAATATTGTCATGACCCACTTCGAATTCTGTCGAAGCAAGACTGGGTATGACAATAACCCTGGACTCAGGGGATTTGGCCTTGCTTGACGCGGCAGTCCGATTAATTGCATCGAGTGCCTGCTTTTGCTGAGGTGTCGAGGTTGCGGAGAAATTTAGTTCAGTGAAGTAGATCCTAGACTTGGGAAATTTCTTTCGTACCATACTGAATAATAACCTAAGTCGATACTCGGAGGCTGAGATCAGATTATTCCTATCATTTATTCCTATGGTGAGGACTACTTTCTCAGGTTGCAATTTCCCTGTGTATTTATTAATGATCGTTCTGAGATCATTAATCGATGCTCCAGGGAAACAGGCAACCTGAGTATCTGGATGGGGATCCACATTAATCCGACTCAAGTTTGAATCTCCGACGATCAAGATCTTTTTGTCGAGGGTTGGAAGTTGCCAATTTGGTTTGTTGGTGGCCTCATTCCTGAATTTCCAGAACTTATTCTGTTCCAAGGGTGTGGGCTTCTTTGGTCTGGCGCATGGAGATGGTGTGAATCGTGGTTGAGGGACCTTTTGAGCAGCTCGGGTCCTTGGACCCGGCTGTTTACTAGCACCTTTGGCATTTGACACCCTCTGCGGAAGAGGAGGAAAATCCTCAGGAGAGAATGGTGGCGCTGGTGGAGGTGAATCTGGTAGAGGGATCATAGAGGGGTCCACTGGAATGTAAATACTGTGGTCACTGGATGTGCCAGGAAGAGAGCTAATGGGAGACGGTTGTTTATCTGGACGTTTTAGTGGTGGTGAGGCCTCTGCAGGTGAATGTAGCCGCTTTTTGGGATGAGCGGATTGTACTAAATTTGCATTTTGTACTGGTTTGCTAACAGGGGTGACATTTGGTGGTTGAGTAACAGGCTTATAATTCGGATCAAGTGGTCTAATAAAATCATAAAATGCTGAGATGGCGTTGTGATCCAATTTTCTGTGATAATTCTTTTTGGCCCAATGGATTGCAGTGGACTTAGCCCGACCAAGGTCTAAATAAGGAAGAGTTTGGGCTGAGAGTAGCTCAGAACGGAGGACTCCTAGTTTACAGTTATAGTGGCGAACCCATGTTTTAATCATTGTTTTCGCCCATTCAAAGTTGACATTACGAATGTCGAAGTGGACCTCAGCATCTGGCATGGCCGGTTTGCAGAAGTCTGTCAAACTCTTGACCTTTCGACCGAGGCCATTTGGCACGGTGTCGCTGTCTAGATGCGTGTTCAGCACACCCAGGTGGTGAAAACATTGGATTACCATGTAGTATACTTTAACCAGGCGTGCGTGAGCAGATGATGGGTGGTGTGATTCAGCGTCATCACCAGCCCTTCGCCTACCCCCGCGTTGTCTAGCCATGGAATCACAGTCAATCAATCAATCTAAATCTTAATTAATCTCAATTAATCTCAATTAATCTCAATTAATCTCAATTAATCTCAATTAATCTCAATTAATCTTAATCAATCTCAATTAATCTTAATCAATCTTAATTAATCTTAATCAATCTTAATTAACCAGGCAATCAATCAAGTTGGCAAATCGGCAAACAACCCGTCCACCACCTTATCAATCCAAACAATCAATCACGCAACCAATCAGTTCAGACAATCAATTCAAGCAACCAATCAATCATGCAACCAATCAATACAAGCAACCAATCACGCTACCAATCAGATTAGACAACAAATCATGCAACCAATCAAATCAAACAATCAATCACGCAATCAATCAATTCAAACAACCAATCAATTCAATCAACAAATCATGTAACCAATCAAGCAACAGGTTACGCAAGCAATCAAATCAAGCAAGCAATCAAATGAAACAACCAATCAAATAAAACAACCAATCAAATCAAGCAACTAGTCAAATCAAGCAACAGCTCTAACCCCCAATCAAGCAATCAATCAGATCAAGCAACTAGTTCGATCAAGCAACCAATCAATTCAAGCAACAAATTACGTAACCAATCAAACAAACACTCAAATCAAGCAAGCAATCAAATTAAACAACCAATCAAATCAAGCAACTAGTCAAATCAAGCAACTAGTCAAATCAAGAACAACTCAAGCCCCCAATCAAGCAATCAATCAGATCGAGCAACTAATCAGATCAGGCAACCAATCAATTCAAGCCACCAATCAACTCAAGCAACAAATCACGCAGATCAAATCACGCAACCAATCAGGTCAAATAATAAGTCCTGCAAGCAATCAAGTCAAACAAACAATCAAATCAAGCAACCAGTCAAATCCAGTAGGGCTCAAACAACCAACCAACCAATCAATCGATCAAACTCTAATGCAGCCAGACAGTCAATCAGTACAAAAATGCTACCAGGCGCACACTCTACAGGTGGGAGGTTTGTCAGCTAGTCTGTCTGTCTATATATATATATATTTCTAATGCAAGAGGGCTTAATTTACAAGGCTGAAATAAGAGAAATGTGGTTAGTAGTAATGATTAGTGGTGACATGAAAATATTTAATATTTAAGGACAGGCAATACAGAAATAACAATATAAATATTATAACTTACTCACAGCAATACAGGAATACAGTACTATCCAGGAATACACAGAGATACACAGAAATACACAGGAATACACAGTAATGAAATTTTTCACATCGTCAGAGGGCTGGACGCGTTTCGTGTTTACACACTTCTTCAGCAGCCTATTAGACAAATCTACCAGTCCAACAGTTTGCCCTACTATTTATTGGGCAAGTGAATGTCTTTGAGACTTAATCCTTTTCTTTAAAGTTACTAAGTTGTTTGCTTTGAGGTACACGCCACTAAAAAGGTGTTATAATTCATTGTACTAATGTATTGTTGACTAATTGAGCTCTGGATAAATGAGTTGGTTTCAATTTGGAAAGGTGTTAAAGATTAAGCTACTTTCAATGGCTTAGCGGCGGACTGCTCACTGGTTCAAAGCCAACTAGTAATCTGACTTTGATGTGAACCGTGAGATCATTTGAAAGGCGCTTAAGTGACCTTTTCAAAGTATAATAAATAATTTGGAATGCAAAGGACACATTTCAAAGAAATACGTGACTGATGGCCTTGTTTGAAAATCTTTGATCTGAATGAGTAATTTTGATTAAAACTTTTGCTTTGTAATATAGTTACTCAAATGTCAGCAGTTTCCATAGGTATTGATTTCAAAGATTATCATTGTGTTGAGAAATAAAGTCATTTTCTGTGTGTAATTTTCTCTCTAAAACAGATTAATGAATAAACAAATGATTGAATGATACAAGGATAGAAGGAAAGAAGGATGGACAGACCGAACCGATCACCCAGCCAATCAATTACCCAACCGACCACCCAACTAACCACCAAACTAACCAACCGCCCAACCAACCACCCAATCATCCACCCACACAACCAACCAACCACCCTCCCAGCCAACCTACCACCCAGCCAACCAACCAACCACCCAGTCAACCAACCAACCACCCAAACCCACAACCAACCAACCACCCAACCAACCACCCAACCAACCAACCAAACACCCACCCAGACACATAATCAACCACCCAACCACTCAACCACTCAAATAAGCAACCAACCATAAAATTAACCACCCAATCAACCACCCAATCAACCAAGCAACCTAGATGGATGAATGGAAGGACAGATGGAAGCGAGGGTAGGGGGAAGGAAAGATGGAAGGAATGAGGGCTTGAAGGAAGAATGGGATGATGGGAGGAAGGAAAGATGAAAGAGATGAAGGCTGGAAGGAAGGAAGGGAAAATGGATGGCTGGAAGGAATAAATGAAGGGATGGAGAGAGGGAGGATGCAGCAGGGAGGAAGGAGCGAGGGAGGAAGGAGGGAGGGAGGGAGGGAGGGAGGGAGGAAGGAAGGAAGGAAGGAAGGGAGGAAGGAGGGAGGGAGAAGGAGGGAGGGAGGGATGGAGGAAGGAAGGAGGGGGGAGGATGGAGGAAAGGAGGCAGGAAAGGATGGAGGAAAGGATGGAGGAAAGAATGGACGAACGAACGAATGAATGAATGAACGAACGAACGAATGGATGGACTGATGGATGGACGGTCGGACAGACGGACGAACGAACGAGCGAATGAACAGATGCCAGTGGATGGAAAGCAGGAAGCAAGGCTAGAAAGAATGAAGAAATGAGGTAATAAATGAACGAATGAAGGAACGAAATGACGGGTAGATGGAAGGATAGAGGGAGGAAGGATGGAATGAATGGCAGTTTTCTGGACTAAACAATCATGCAATTCAAAAGGTTAAAACAGATTAATGAATAAACAAATGATTGAATGATACAAGGATAGAAGGAAAGAAGGATGGACAGACCGAACCGATCACCCAGCCAATCAATTACCCAACCGACCACCCAACTAACCAACCGCCCAACCAACCACCCAATCATCCACCCACACAACCAACCAACCACCCTCCCAGCCAACCTACCACCCAGCCAACCAACCAACCACCCAGTCAACCAACCAATCACCCAAACCCACAACCAACCACCCAACCAACCACCCAACCAACCACCCAACCAACCAACCAAACACCCACCCAGACACATAATCAACCACCCAACCACTCAAATAAGCAACCAACCATAAAATTAACCACCCAATCAACCACCCAATCAACCAAGCAACCATGATGGATGAATGGAAGGACAGATGGAAGCGAGGGTAGGGGGAAGGAAAGATGGAAGGAATGAGGGCTTGAAGGAAGAATGGGATGATGGGAGGAAGGAAAGATGAAAGAGATGAAGGCTGGAAGGAAGGAAGGAAAAATGGATGACTGGAAGGAATAAATGAAGGGATGGAGAGAGGGAGGATGCAGCAGGGAGGAAGGAGCGAGGGAGGAAGGAGGGAGGGAGGGAGGGAGGGAGGAAGGAAGGAAGGGAGGAAGGAGGGAGGGAAAAGGAGGGAGGGAGGGATGGAGGAAGGAAGGAGGGGGGAGGATGGAGGAAAGGAGGCAGGAAAGGATGGAGGAAAGGGAGGAAGAAAGAATGGACGAACGAACGAATGAATGAATGAACGAACGAACGAATGGATGGACTGATGGATGGACGGTCGGACAGACGGACGAACGAACGAGCGAATGAACAGATGCCAGTGGATGGAAAGCAGGAAGCAAGGCTAGAAAGAATGAAGAAATGAGGTAATAAATGAACGAATGAAGGAAGGAAATGACGGGTAGATGGAAGGATAGAGGGAGGAAGGATGGAATGAATGGCAGTTTTCTGGACTAAACAATCATGCAATTCAAAAGGTAATAATTGGTTCAATTTAACCATTTATGTGGAGAAGATGAGATTTCTATACACCTGTTATTAGGTGGATCTAATGAAGGACTGATAGATTGCCTGACGATGTAGACGAATATTATATACAAGTTATGGATTTATAAAGTAATAAAATAACGGAACTGGCACTGGCATGTATGTATGTAATATTGTAAACGCACCGGCTCAGAATTTTCAAAATTGAAAAAAATTGAAAATATTTTTGCTTATTTTATCACCTGAGATTGTCAATTTTGTTTAATAGATGCCATATGGCCTGATTAGTATACAATGATAAATCATTGATTGATGTTTTGAACACTTATTTGAGTTTCGCTTTTACCAAGATGTCGCGTAGATTAGGATTTTTCTTAAATGCAATTACTGGACGCTTGTTGAATGGTTGTTTTAAATTGTCCTGTAATTTGTGATACTCATCCTTTAGGATTTTCGCAATTTCAACATTTTTCCGATTGTATGTGAGAGTAAATGGGATAATCTCACGTTGATCCGAGAGGCATGGGTCCGAATTTATGCCCCTTGGCCATTGTGTTTCGAGTTCTTTAATCCAAAACGATTCTCTTAGTGATCTTTGTTTATCAGTTTCCTCTGTTGTGTCTGAAAGAGGTAGCTGTTCGATGGGCATAATTTCAAAGTCACGGGTGACTAAATGATCAGGAAGATTAAAATGTTCAGCCACATGTGTGTCTTCCTCTAGTCTAATATCTGAAAGGTGTCTGGTTGCTCGGCATCTTAGTCGATTTTTTGTTTCGCCAACATACTGCTTTTGACACAATTTGCATGAAATTAAGTAAATGACATTTTCAGAATCGCAATCTAATTTCGACTGAATTTGAAATTTGCTTTTGTTTTGAAAGCTCGTGAATGTACTCTGGGAAGGAAGAAATTTATCCAATTTACACCTTTTCTTTTCACATTTCCGAGATTCTCCTTCACCAATAATCGGACGATTATGACAAATTTTGGTAGGCCGAGAATTTCTGGCATTATCTGGAATGATTTCCAAATTATGCAAAGTTTCAGACTTTATTTTGCGCAGGAACCGAGAAGAGTACCCTCTCGGTTTGAGGGCTTTGAATAAGGTCGAACATGATGATTCAAAGTTTTTCTTATCACTCGAATTTCTATGAAAACGGATTATTTGTGATTTTACAAGTCCCTTGAAAGTATGCGGAGGATGGAATGATTTCTTGTGTAGTAGTTGATGCGAGTCGGTTGGCTTAAAATAAACTTTGTAGTCTAAGTAACCAGTTGTTTCATACTTTATACCTTTGTATAAAGTTACATCTAGGAAATCTACGGACAGCTCATCGATTTGAGCTTTTAGTTTGATATTCGGATCATGATTATTCAGAATGGCCAGAAATTCGGTAAATGCTTCCTTACTATGTTGCCAGATCATGAAAATATCATCGAGGTACCTGCGGTAAATGAGCGGCTGATTTGGACAGTTTTCGAGTGCTTCCTTTTCCCACTCTGCCATGTAAAGGTTAGCGAAACCTGGGCTGAAACGCTTACCCATTGCGCAGCCACAAATTTGTTGAAAAATTTCCCCAGCAAATTCAAAGTCATTGCCCTTCAGACTAAGCTCTAATAGAGCTATTACTTCTCTGTCAGGCCTGTTGGTGTCAGGATAGTCGGCAAATGCTCTACGAATTGAATTTAGACCCTTTTCGATGTCAATGTTTGTGTACATAGCATCGACGTCCATTGTAATTAAGAATGAATTTGGAGGGACCGAGATCTTAGAGACCTGGGCTAGGAAGTCTTCAGTGTTTTTCAGATAGCTAAAATGTCTATTTGCAATTGGCTGAAGATGGTAGTCGATAAATTCACTAATCCTATATGATTCCGAACCACAATCTGAAATGATGGGTCGCCCTGGTGGTGTCATAGGGTCAGTCCACAAGTCAACAGACTTATGGATTTTAGGAAGAAGATAAAATGTACGTGGTTTCGAATCATCTTTTGCGCACAGGTATTTATATTGCTTTTCAGTTATCTTCTTGTTATCAACCATTTTTTGGAGAATTTTGTTGAATTTGCTACAGTTATTTTGCCAAAGTGGTTCATTTAGTTTTTGGTAATGCTTCGGATTACTAAGCTGTCTATGCGCTTCTTTGATGTAGTGGTCTTTATCCATTATTACAGTAGCCGATCCTTTATCCGCAGGTTTGATGACAATTTCACTTTTTCTAGATAAACCTAATAGGGCCTGGCGTTGCTCATAAGATAAATTTTGCTGATCGTTTGGAAATGTAGTATTTTCAATACGTTCAGAGTAAAGTTTTATACTTTCACCGATTGCTGGGTCAACACATTTTAAGTTTGGAGCCCAGCCAGTTTTTTCAATGAATAGTGGAATATTACTATTGGAGTTTTGAAAAAAATCAGCTAATTTCACACGGTGACCAAATTCAGCAGTTTCAGTAAAGCCATTATCTAAATCTGCATCCAAACCTGTTTTATGTTTTGGTGTTGGGACAAAAGTCAAGCCAAAATTAAGCAGTGACTGTTCTGCTTCGCCTAATGCGGAGCCGGTTAAGTTTACAATATTACTACCCAGTCCCATTTCTGGGTGGTTGGTACCTTGACCCGAGTTTAGTTTAAATTAAGGGCCACAAGCCAGTTATTATACATGTCATTTGCTGTCCTCTCAGTCCAATGAATATTGTCATGACCCACTTCGAATTCTGTCGAAGCAAGACTGGGTATGACAATAACCCTGGACTCAGGGGATTTGGCCTTGCTTGACGCGGCAGTCCGATTAATTGCATCGAGTGCCTGCTTTTGCTGAGGTGTCGAGGTTGCGGAGAAATTTAGTTCAGTGAAGTAGATCCTAGACTTGGGAAATTTCTTTCGTACCATACTGAATAATAACCTAAGTCGATACTCGGAGGCTGAGATCAGATTATTCCTATCATTTATTCCTATGGTGAGGACTACTTTCTCAGGTTGCAATTTCCCTGTGTATTTATTAATGATCGTTCTGAGATCATTAATCGATGCTCCAGGGAAACAGGCAACCTGAGTATCTGGATGGGGATCCACATTAATCCGACTCAAGTTTGAATCTCCGACGATCAAGATCTTTTTGTCGAGGGTCGGAAGTTGCCAATTTGGTTTGTTGGTGGCCTCATTCCTGAATTTCCAGAACTTATTCTGTTCCAAGGGTGTGGGCTTCTTTGGTCTGGCGCATGGAGATGGTGTGAATCGTGGTTGAGGGACCTTTTGTGCAGCTCGGGTCCTTGGACCCGGCTGTTTACTAGCACCTTTGGCATTTGACACCCTCTGCGGAAGAGGAGGAAAATCCTCAGGAGAGAATGGTGGCGCTGGTGGAGGTGAATCTGGTAGAGGGATCATAGAGGGGTCCACTGGAATGTAAATACTGTGGTCACTGTATGTATGTATGTATGTATGTATGTATGTATGTATGTATGTATGTATGTATGTATGTATGTATGTATGTATGTATGTATGTATGTATGTATGTATGTATGTATGTATGTATGTATGTATGTATGTATGTATGTATGTATGTATGTATGTATGTATGTATGTATGTATGTATGTATGTATGTATGTATGTATGTATGTATGTATGTATGTATGTATGTATGTATGTATGTATGTCTGTCTGTCTGTCTGTCTTTACATTGCAAAAACGCATTGGCACAGGCATTTAATTAAACATTTCTTTACCTAAATTTGTCCTATCGAGACCAAGTTTAGATTTACTTAGAGTGGTCCCCCCTTGAGATTAGTTGGGATAAAGTGAACTAATCAGTAGGTCGCTTTAACAGGTAAAGGCTGGGACTGCTCCGACATTATAGAGAAATCGCAAACACGAATGCGCGCACGCACGCACGCACGCACGCACGCACATATGAACGAATGCACCAATGCACGCAATAATACATGCACACAGTAATGCATGCACGAATGCACGCAATAATGCATGCAGGAACGCATGCACGAACAGACGCACGAATGCATGCGCGCACACATCCACGCACTAATGTACTCACGAATTAATGCGCCCACATACACACACGCGCACACATACACCCACGCAAGTATAGATGCACGCACGTACGGATGTACGGGCACACACACACTTTTGCAGACACAAGGCTAAAAGATGTCCTACGGATATGATTTCATGTTTCCCCACCATTGATTTTGGTTTGGATTAGATTTATTTAAGAATAGGTAGGGAGGGATGAAACCTTGTCATTGTTATCAGGAACTATGAGGTCTAACTTTGATCTTACTAGCAAATCTTTCAGGTTTGGATTTCTATTGTACGCTATTACTGGTCGTGCTTTGATCGGTTCCTTTAATTTAGATTGCAACTGTGAATATTCGTCTTTCCTGGTTTTCGCTAATTCAACATTGCGTCTATTGTATATGAGCTGAAATGGGATTATTGTGTTCTTTTGTGATATTCCTGAATCTACATTTATTATAAATGGTGCTTTTGTTTGGAGTGTGCTAATCCTATGGCCTTCTCGTATTTTGCGAAACGAACTCGTTTCTTCTTCACTATCGAAGGTCGGCATCTGTTCTATTGGCAAGATTATGAAATGATGCTCACCTGAATGATCAGGAAGTTGGAAATGCTGAACAATTGGCATATCTGATGAGGTGTTAATATCAGAAACGTGGCGTCTAGCACGCACTCTAAATGCATTTTTTGTTTCACCAACATACTGTTTCTGGCAAAGGGCACACTTACTCAAATAGACTACGTTCTCAGAATCGCAATGAATATTTGTTCGGATATGATATTGATTTTTAGTTTGAAAACTCAGGAATGTTTGTTGGTTTACAATATAGTTGTTTACTTTGCATCTATTTGTGTCGCATTTAGAAACTGATCCATCGCACATGATTGGTGTGTTGTGTTTAATTTGTACAGGTTCAAACTTGGGTCCGCTATGAGGTTTTAGATTGTCAAGCTCATTGATGGTGTCTGCTTTAATTTTTCGAAGAAAACGGGCTGAATAGCCTTGTGCTTTCAAAGCATCAAACAGAGTAGAGCATGCACCATTCAGATTTTGCCTGTTGCTAGAGTTTCGAAAGACTCTTATGATTTGTGATTTGATCGGATCATTAAATGTGTGTGGAGGATGAAATGATGTTTTGTGAAGCAGCTGATGTGAGTCTGGTGGCTCAAAGAATACTTTATATTCTAATTTTCCAGAGGAGTCAAATTGAGGACCCTTATAGATCGTGGCATCTAAAAAGTCAGCTGATGTTCCACTAATAGTAGCTTTTACATTGATGTTTGAATCCTGGTTATTTTAAATGCGAAAAATTCCCAAAAGGCTTCTTCTGAATTTTGCCAAATTATGAAGATGTCATCTAGATATTTGAGGTATAGAAGAGGCTTTTTGGTTGATTTTTTTCAGTGCCTCCTCCTCCCACTCCGCAACATAAATCGTGGCACAATTTGGGCTGAATCGTTTACCCATTGCGCATCCACATATTTGAAGGTAATTTTCACAATTAAATTGGACATCGTTTCCTTTAAGACTTAGCTCTAATAATTTTAGAATGTCCGTGTCTGGTCGATCTGGATCAGGAAATTTGACAAAATAATTCTTAATAGCATTGACTCTAGCATCAATATATGTATTGGTATACATCGCATCTATATCTAATGTGACTAAATATACATCTTTCGGAACTGACAATTTGGATAATTTTGAAAGAAAGTGTTCTGTGTTCTTGAGAAAGGTCTTGTGTCTATTAGCAATGGGCTTTATATAGTAATCAGTATATTCCGAAATGCCATAAGACTCACTGCCACAGTCTGAAATGGTGTCTCGTCCAGGTGGTGTCAATGGATCTAACCAGGTGCTGATAGGTTTATGGATTTTAGGCAAGATATAAAATGTCTGATTTTGTGGATTATTCTCACCTAGCAGATACTTTAGCTGTTTCTTATCGATGTACGTATCTGTATGCAATGAATCAAGTATTTCAATGAAATTTTGTCGGTTTTGAGGCCAAATTAAATTATCAAGTTGTCTGTATTGCCTGGTGTTAGTTAATTGCCTTTCGGCTTCGCGGATATAGTTTTCTCTAGACATAATTACAGTTGCTGAACCTTTATCGGCTGGTTTTATAAAAATATTATGATCTCTATGTAATTTGTTGATAGCCTGTCGCTCGAGAAATGAAAGGTTGCGCTTATTGTTTGTAACTGGCAATGATCTGGCTATAGCAGCAACCGTTTTTATAGTTACCTTAATATTGTCATCAACTAGCCTATCTGGAGGGTCCCAACCGGATTTTCCAGTGAATGCTTTTGACTCTCCATCTAAATTTCGAAAATGATGGGCTATTTTTACTGAATGACCAAAATTAGTTACTTCAATAAGACCTGTGTCTAAAAGCAAATACAATCCTGTTTTTGGTTTTGGAGTTGGTACAAAAGTAAGACCACGATCGAGAATTGATTTTTCAGATGGTGCGAGATCATAGTCAGCTGCTAAATTGACAAGGATTGTTCCTAATCATATGTTAGGGAAGCTATTGCCTTGATCCACATTTAGTTTAAACCAAATACCGTCAACCAATGGCTATAAATAAAATTAGCTGTATCTTTCGTCCAATGGATTCTGTCCCTCTCAAAGTGAAAATTGGCATCATACATTTTGGGGATGACCTTATCAACGTGGCAGTCGGACCTTGCTGATTCGTCGATGCGCTTGAGACAGTACCTTTGCCTTTGCATGTCTGACAAGCCATCAGAGAAGTTAATCGCAGCAAAGAACAACTCTGCATTAGGGAAGCTGTTCTTAAATTCTTGAGCCATGAACCTTAAATGGCTTGAGGCTTTGGTTGGATGCTCATTTTTGGAGTTGATGCCAATATTCAGGATCATCTTCTCCGGGCTAGGGCCATCCTGGTGTCGCATAGCCATCGTTCTGACATGTAATAATGCGGCACAAGGATAGCACACAACCTGGATGTCAGGATGGACGTCTGAATCAATTCCGGCTAGATTAGAGGACTCTATCATCATAATCTTGTTTGTGATTCTGGTGATCCTCCACAGGCCCTTGCTATGGGATTGATGACGGTACGTAGCAAACTTCCTATCAGAGAGGTTACTATTATATTCCCTAGGAGGGAGAGGAGGCGGAGACGGAGGAAGAGGAGCAGAAGAATGTGCGTGAGGAGAAGAGAGATGAAGAGTAGGAGGAGGAGCAGGAGGAGCGATAGAGAGAGGAGATGCAAGAGGAGAAGACTGAGTATGCGGAGCAAAAGGCGGGATTGAGAGAGGATATGCAGGAAGAGGAGAATCTTGAGGAGGAAGAGCAGGAGGCGGCATTGAGAAAGGGGAAGGAGGAAGAGGAGAAGATCGAGTCAGATTGTGGCGAGGAGAAGATAGTGGAAGAGATGAGGAAGAGTTGCTAGGTGGTAGATTGGGGGAACAGTGAGTAACAACCCGACAACGGCGCACTGGAGGAGAATTGGTCTTTGGAAGAGCCGGCCATGACTCTGTTACATCATCAACATCAGGTGCTGGTGTTGGTGATGTATACAGATTCGTCCGCTTGGAAGTGGTAGGCGAGGGTGTGAAGGTGGTTGGTGACCGTTGTCGTTTGTTAGTCATTGTTGAATGTGAACCTGAACCTGTACTCGGTGTGGCCACCGGTGTTGGTACAGACATCACTCTATTTTGCTCATCACCAGCTATTTCTGTCAAGAATTTCAAAAAATGTGTGATTGTCGTTGTGGCCAATTTATTTCCAAAATTGTGCCTATCACATTGCAATGCTATGCCTTTGGCTCTGTATAGATCAATAATTACTTTAGATTCGGCCACTTTTACCTCTACCTGTAATTTGTCCAATTTGCTTTGATAATGTTTGATTAGATTTTCTAAGCAGCTATGAGCCCAAATTTGGTTTACCATGCTGGTTGATTTAAAAAAGTCGTCATCTCGTAAGGCAGGGCAGAAAAACGAGTTCATCTCCTCCATTTTCAAAGGGATTTCGGGAGAGAGTCTGATGCCAAATGATCTCGTAAAAGGCCATAGTGATGCAAGCATTGCAACACATGGAGGTATATCTTAACCAGTCTCTGAAAGGCCTGAACAGACTGGTTAGGAACACTTTTGGTTGATGAAAGGTTGGACGCTGGGTTGCCAGATTTGCGTCCTTTACCCGATGGGCCATTGAAATTCTTGGCCATTTAGAACGTGATCAAATTTCTATAGATTTATCTCAAACTTAGTCAAAAATATTCAAAAAAGTTAAATACCAAATATTAACTAGAGCGATATGTGTTTAGATTTAGAAATTTAAAAATAAGAACAATTAATACAAGATTATTATGTACATATATATATATATAATTGGAGCGCTTTCGACGTAATGGTCTTCGCCATACAGCGAACAAATTGGTCTAATGGCAACTGATAATTCTTACGTATTTATAGGAGAATTACAGCGCTTTGGGCGCTACTGAAGTCAAACAGCTAATACAAAAGGCGTGATTGCTTAATTATATTGGGCTTATCTGACTGTAGCATGGGTTAGTACGCCGGTTCGTTTCAGATGATTAAGGTGTGGGAATAAAAATGAGGGCTATTTGGTCAGTCATTAGATCAACTGCTGCCGAGATATGTTTACTCATGGTGGTTGAGAGTAATTTACTTATTGTTTGAGTACTGCAAGGGACAGGTTTCCTGAATAAAGATTATTAAAACAAATTCTGACAAGTTATACAGTTTTTTTATCTTGGCGAATCGGTTCACTCAGTCATTACAACGCGTTGATTACTTCTTTGTAATAAGTTGGCGTTGCCATGTGTTCGAAAATAGGAACACATTCTGACAAGTTATAGTTTTTTATCTGGGCAAATCGGTTCACTCAGTCATTACAAAGCATTTATTACTTCTTTTAATAAGTTGGCGTTGCCATGTGTTCGAAAATAGGAATAAACAAATAGTTTTTAGCAGGTCTTTCTGACATAAGATGATCCATTGTGGATTGACTGAATGTTGTTGGTCTAGTGAGATTCCATCAAAAGAGAGGTGGTTTTAAGTCACAGGTTGTTTGAGCTTTGTAAATTATATGTCCAACAACCCATGCACTCATTCACCCGCCCAGACACAAGCATATTAATCCATCCAGCAGACCATCCTGTCATCCACCTAAACAAATACTTGATTAAGGGGAGAACAGATTTATACACTGAGAGACAGACACCCGGTGGGTGACTAGACGACTGCACAAATGAATAGGCAAATGGGTGAAAGCTACAATTTCATTTCCGAATTTGGTTTAATTTATTCACTTAGACATTGCAAAGTGCTAATTGCTTCTTTGCAATGAGTCGGTGTGGTTGTTGAAAAAATAAGAATAAAATGCGGCAGGTGGTTGCGGAAGAGAGGTGGTTTGTGGTTTGTACCTTTACAAACATATATATATATATGTCCAAACAATCCATGCGCCCACCCGGGCACCCACCCAGTAATCCATCCATCAGTCCATCCACACATACAATCAATTGATGTCTGGGAGGCACAGACCAGTAAACCAATATAGAGGCCAAGGACTGGTGACAGGATGAGTGAACAGATAGGTGGACGAACGAATAAATGAATGAATACACGCACGCACGCCCACACGAATACACGCACACACGAATGAACGGACGAACGTACACGTGAATGTACGCCGCATGCACACATGAACGCACGCACGCACGCACGCACGCACGCACGCACGCACGCACGCACGAACGAACGAACGATCGAACGAACGAACGAACGAACGAACGAACGAACGAACGAACGAACGAACGAACGAACGAACGAACGAACGAACGAACGAACGAACGAACGAACGAACGAACGAACGAACGAACGAACGAACGAACGAATATACACGCGAACGCATGCATGCGTGATTGCACGTATGGATGAACGTGAAAACGAAATACCAGCTACCAGCAGACTAATTCCGACAGTGTATTTGTACATATAAACAGTTTAAAATTGTTTGATTTGGGACAAATATGGAGGCCTGGCACAAGCAAGTCCGTCTTTACATTGCAAAAAACCGCATTGGAACAGGAATTTAATTAAAAATTTCTTTACCTAAATTTTTCCTATCGAGACCAAGTTTAGATTTACTTAGAGTGGTTAGATTAGTTGGGGTAAAGTGAACTAATCAGTAGGTCGCTTTGACAGGTAAAGGCTGGGATTGATCCTACATTATCTGCCTGCCTGCCTGCCTGCCTGCCTGCCTGCCTGCCTGCCTGCCTGCCTGCCTGCCTGCCTGCCTGCCTGCCTGCCTGCCTGCCTGCCTGCCTGCCTGCCTGCCTGCCTGCCTGCCTGCCTGCCTGCCTGTCTGCCTGCCTGCCTGCCTGCCTGCCTGCCTGCCTGCCTGCCTGCCTGCCTGCCTGCTTGCTTGCTTGCTTGCCTGCCTGCATGTCGGCATACATGTATGTATGCCTGTCTGTCAGTCAGTCAGTCGGTCGGTCGGTCGGTCGGTCGGTCGGTCGGTCGGTCGGTCGGTCGGTCGGTCGGTCGGTCGGTCGGTCGGTCGGTCGTTCGGTCGGTCGGTCGGTCGGTCGGTCGGTCGGTCGGTCGGTCGGTCGGTCGGTCGGTCGGTCGGTCGGTCGGTCGGTCGGTCGGTCCGTCAGTCAGTCTGTCAGTCAGTCGGTCAGTTAGTCAGTCAGGCAATCAGTCAATCAGTCAGTCAGTCAGTCAGTCACTCAATCGGTCAGTTGGTCGGTCGGTCGGTCGGTCGGTCGGTCGGTCGGTCGGTCGGTCGGTCGGTCGGTCGGTCGGTCGGCAGGTCGGTCGGTCGGTATGTCGGTCGGTCGGTCGGTCGGTCGGTCGGTCGGTCGGTCGGTCGGTCGGTCGGTCGGTCGGTCGGTCGGTCGGTCGGTCGGTCGGCAGGTCGGTCGGTCGGTATGTCGGTCGGTCGGTCGGTCGGTCGGTCGGTCGGTCGGTCGGTCGGTCGGTATGTCGGTCGGTCGGTCGGTCGGTCGGTCGGTCGGTCGGTCGGTCGGTCGGTCGGTCGGTCGGTCGGTCAGTCAGTCAGTCAGTCAGTCAGTCAGTCAGCCAGTCAGTCAGTCTATTTGCCAGTCTCTCAGCGTGACCGTCTGGCTGTCTGTGTGCCGGCCTGCCTGTATGTATACATGTCTGTATGCTAGTCAGTCAGTCAGCCCGTCTGTGTGTCTGTCTTCTGTCTGTCTGTATGCAGCTGGTTAGTTGATCAGTTGGGCAAGAATTAGGTTTATTATCTGGTATGTAATGGGTTGATTTTTGAACAACTGCATTCCGCAATTACTTCTAAATATAGGTAGAATCACTCAGTGTGAAGTCGCGTATGTATTATTGCTATGCAGTGGAATTGCAATATATTGAAGATTTGGGTTTCACAAATGGAGCACATGAGTTGCCCGACCGTGAGATGCTTATATGGAATTGTTAATGTTATGGCATACAATTAGATCAAGCAGATATATGCAATTACCCTATGCTACTCAGGCATAGACAGCGATGCCCGTGAGGGTACTTGTCTGGTATCGTGACAACTACTTGCTAACTAATAGACAGATACAAGGCAACTACATCCTGGTTATTTGTATATAGAAGATAACCGAGACATGTCAGCCGTTAATATATGCGGGAATTTGACACAAAATTGTGTCCAAATACTAGGTGCCTTAATGTGAATTTTGATGATAAAAGTTGTTGTGTTGTTTATCAAATTCAAGTTGCACCAACTCCGATCACAGAATGAATGATCATCAGAGGATGTACTATGTGTTCCTGAGCAATTCATTTTGACAGCACCACATGCGAGAACTTGCCATACATGCTTTCTTTTAACGGAAATTACAGGACATAGTTAGCAAAAATATGGTTGATGTTACACGAACAAAGGCTCGCCGAGAAGATGAATCACTGTGACTTTAAAGCTCACATGATCAAATGACTTTGAGGTCACATGATTACATAACAAAGACACGTTGACCCCGCATTGCAACTGTTTTTGCCATGATCCAGATTTGGTTTAGGTCTACATATGGATGAATCAATAACACTACTGAAACATATTATCCAACGCTTAGCTATTTTAGAGGAATACAGCACCGTGTCTCAATAGGTTGACTCGTAACATCAGTCTGATCTAGACAAATGTAGATTGATAGGCTAAGTGTTTGACTTAGCTCTACATAATGATCGTATATCACAAGATTGCATAAACATACCTCGACTAAACTTTATCAAATCCCACCCTCTTCCCAATACCGAGGGAATGAATTACGATTCCACTGAGGTCAGTTGATAGAGAGCTGTAGTAATTGCCACATACATGGACCCGCTATGGCAACCAGTTATGTGCTCCGTTTAGCTCTATCTCATTGTGTAACGCGTTGAGAAGATTGGGGTGCACACGTCTATGTATACTAGAAAGATACAGGATTGAGGGCAATAATTTCAAAACATTCAGACACGTAATACGACTTAGGTCTGATAATACCTTAGTCCGCGAGCGCTGATGCGCTGGTCGAAATTTGATTACAATTGACTATTTTTCGTTCGGTGCATCCGAATCACCGAAATCCTGGTCTTGGTATCTAGACAATACACGACAACTCACCATATGACAGTCCCAGCGCAGAAGGAAATGTTTCCTGGCAAAAAATCCCCTGCGAAGACGTGCACCGTTCGTCATCAGATGCTATTCACCTTAATATAGGTGAACGATTGTTCAGTAAAATAGTGATTGCTACATGCACTTGAGTATTGTCTGCTTCAGGGGTAGACATCTGTGAAGCACATATTTAGTTGCCATGCTGACATTATCAAGGTGGGGGAAATTACAATATCATCATCACCATCATAGCTGGCAATCTCCGTGTCCGTAACTCTCCCTCTCTCTAACTCTCATCTTCTGTGCCAACATTCGTCCACTCTTAAATATGATTATGTTGTTATATCAACACATCTGTGTGTATTAAGTGATGGCATGCATGAGCGTGAATGTGCTAATTTAACCAATAATAATTGACGTATATAATACAATCGTATAGCAGCATATTACAACATGGTTACATTGAATTACAGGAGTTATACTCTACACGTGTCCATTCCGACTATTAACAGAGTGTTCCATTTAGGCATGCCGATTGCTAGTATATGCATATATTTGTCCATTTATTGCTGTAAGGTTCACGACCTGTCCCATCGAGGCTATCACGTGTCGCGGGCGTGTCGAACCTCCACCCATACCCTATGGTCGTGTAGTCACGTGTCCGTGTCTGGGCGTGGCCATTGTCAAGCGTATGCGTGCGTTCGTGTGTGCATTCTTGATGCAGATGCGGCCGTGTGTGAGTGTGTATCTATTCCCGTCCAGTTGTGTTGGTGTATCCATCTATCCGTCCATCTGGTTATGTCCATGTCCAATACATATTCGAGGACATAACTAATGTCAGGTGCCAAAGGATAGATGTTCTCTTGGATGGTGATAATCCGGGGGAAACCTATATGTAGTGCACATGATTCCTTCAACTCACACAGCTATTGACAGACCCGACCACGCAAACGTTGGTGCTGCATATATATGCGAATATGCTGCTGCCGGTTCAGAGAGGGGTGGGGGATATACATTACAGTTTATCTCCTAAGAATTTACGACAGTGTACATACACCATATGAGGTAGGTCCATAAAGTGGCATCCTATTGCTCTCAAATCTATTTGCTAACCATGCAACCATGTTGTATTATATACGTCATTATGAGCAGGGATCTTTGTATATCGCACAGAATGCAACGTAAATGATGCGCCAAGAAGGCATATACATTGGTGCGAGGTCAGTGCAAAAGCAAGTCGATCCCGTTTGACCAATTTTTGTCTGCAGATTGAGTACTCTGGCATTCTTTCATCGATAAAACATTATTTCCGGAAAGTGATCGTAATCGTAAAGCTTCCAGGAAACACGAGATGAAGCCATACTGTACATGCATAGGCATGCTCCCAAGAGGCCATAGAGTATTGATATTACATCGACATGCATTGACCTTACGTTGCTTAATAACAGCGTGAGTGATGAGAGTTGTAGAAGTTGATTGTATTTAAAGAAGGTATCGGCCTGGATATATAAAACGTCCGTCTGAGGGAATAAATGAAAGATTTGAATAACATAGTGGGGTATTCTAAGGAGTTCCGTTTCGTGTCGTCATGGTCGTCTATATATACATTCTTCTCTTCTGTAAAAATAAAACTGATAATTCTAAACTTTAGCTCACGTCGTCATGAAATCACAGTTACAATTTTGCCAAAATAATGTAAGTAACAATTATTGATTATTCCGAAACACGACAGTAATAATGTCCAGAGAAATATACTTCACAACATTCAACAGTATCACATACAGAGTAAAACATCACTAGTAAATCAACCCCAAGATTTTGAGAAACATAGTACGGGAATAAGTCAATAAGTCATGGCCTTATTCTACTGTCCATTTGTATATGGTGTATTTCTATACAATGCCAATGAGGTATTTGGCATTCAGTTCATTTGAAAGAACCTGATATCAAGTAGTCATAACAATTTCTCATTTGTCTGATGATGCCATCGTGCCAGTAGAATATCAAAATAGCTTATTCTGTATAGCATGTAGCTCAGCCATGAACATGTGCCTTGAGTACAGGTTCACTAATACATATTGACAGTATACTGGCATTTAGTAGAGCGATGGCTTCTGGCAGTATTCACGTGTGCGAGTGTAAACATAACATCTTAGTGATCGTGTACAAGCTTTGATAATCATCAGCCAGGGAACTTATCGTGTACACACAATGTTCTAGTCCTATGACGTCTAGAATCTAGTTGCGAAGATGTGCACATCATTATGAACAGTTCGACCGTTACTGGGTAAGCAAATGAAGAAGCTTTATGAATTACATTTACATTTGCATATTAGTGTCAACTCTCACAAGGAGTAGATGTCATAGATGAAGGTCTGTGTATTTAATTTGTTGTTTTCTATTTTTGATAGTTTCGCACATGTGAAGCCACATATAATA
The DNA here is from genome assembly GCA_034401795.1 of Chaetoderma sp. LZ-2023a. Classification (NCBI taxonomy): domain Eukaryota; kingdom Metazoa; phylum Mollusca; class Caudofoveata; order Chaetodermatida; family Chaetodermatidae; genus Chaetoderma; species Chaetoderma sp. LZ-2023a. The sequence continues at coordinate 173,945,178 of CM067359.1, forward strand.
ACAACTCGATTTCCAAAAAAACGAGAGAGCAAGCGAGCGAGTGCCTGAGCGGGCGGGATGCCGGGTGGGAGGGAATGTTTGGGTGGGTGGCTGGGTGTATTGTTTGGTTGGTTGGTGGGTGGGTAGATAGGTAGGTGAGTGGATGCGTGTATAAGTGGGTTGGTCGGTTGCTGACTGTGTGTGTGTGTGTGTGTGTGTGTGTGTGTGTGCGTGCGTGTGTGTGTGTGTGTGCGTGTGTGTGTGTGGGGGGGGGGGGCGGGGGGGGGGCTCTGTGTCTGTGTGTGTCTGTGTGTGTGTGTCTGTGTGTGTGTTTCTGTGAGTGTATGTGGGGGTGGGGGGGGCAGGGGCGTCAGTGAGTGAGTGGGTGGGTGGGTGGGTGGGTGAGTGAGTGAGTGAGTGGGTGAGTGTGTGAGTGAGTGAGTGAGTGAGTGAGTGAGTGAGTGAGTGAGTGAGTGAGTGAGTGAGTGAGTGAGTGAGTGAGTGAGTGAGTGAGTGAGTGAGTGAGTGAGTAGGTGGGTGGATGGGTGGATGCGGGGCTGGGTGGGTAGGTGGGTGGGTGGGTGGGTGGGTGGGTGATGGTGGTAGTGTGGGGGGGGGGGGTGCGTGCGTGAGTGAGTGAGTGGGTGGATGCGTGACTGGGTGGGTAGGTGGGTGGGTGGGTGGGTGGGTTGGTGGGTGGGTGGTGCGGTGTGGTGTGGTGTGGTGTGGTGTGGTGTGGTGTGGTGTGGTGTGGTGTGGTGTGGTGTGGTGTGGTGTGTGTGTGTGGGGGGGGGGGGGGTGAGAGGCGTGCGTGAGTGACTGAGTGAGTGAGTGAGTGAGTTAGTTAGTTAGTTAGTTAGTTAGTTAGTTAGTTAGTTAGTTAGTTAGTTAGGTAGTTAGTTAGTTAGTTAGTTAGTGAGTGAGTGAGTGAGTTAGTGAGTTAGTGAGTTAGTGAGTTAGTGAGTTAGTGAGTGAGTGAGTGACTGAGTGAGTGAGTGAGTGAGTGAGTGAGTGAGTGAGTGAGTGAGTGAGTAGGTGGTTGGATATGTGGATGCGTGGCTGAGTGGGTATGTGGGTGGGTGGGTGGGTGGGTGGGTGGGTGGGTGGGTGGGTGGGTACGTGCGTGCGTGCGTGCGTGCGTGAGTTCGTGCGTGCGTGCGTGCGTGCTTGCGCGCGTGCGCGCGCGCGTGCGTTAGTCAGTCAGTCAATCGGTGAGTCAGTGACTCGGTGTGACGGTGAGTAAGTTGGTCAGTGAGTCAGTGAGCCAGTGAGCCAGTGAGCCAGTGAGTCAGTGCTTGAGGGGGTGAGTGGATGAGCGATTGAGCGAGTGAGTTGGTGAGAGAAGCGTCTCTCTCTCACCATAAACACTAATATCACCCATGTAAATAAACAGCGGAAGATTGAACAGAATACACATTTCATTAAAAACGGCGTTTCCAATTCTGCTATTTGGCGTTCCAACATTTTAATGCACTTAACGACCAGCCAATCACATATTTCAGATTTGTCAATCAAATGAAAAGTTATACTGGTGGCGGACTAATTACGAGACTGGTCACGTAAATCTAGTGATTTCAATAATACTACCATATTAGAAACACCGGACAATGCGACCGACCGGGTTGCCATCCATGCCCACAGAAATCTATTAATTCCCATAGATTTGTTAGGTCTCAAATCATCTTTCAGCGTGATACATAGACTACTCTTTGCTATTCTATGTTAGACCACTAGATGAAAATAGAGGTGAATTCGCTTGTAAGGAGTATCTTCACTCTAGAATACAAGGCGCACACTTTAATTATCTATGAGTGTCCACTTGCATATACCTTGCTATCATAGATTTCAGCACATACGCAATTGCATGCCATGCACTGCTTTTACTCTCACAACAGCAATAAGGTACATCAAAGAATTGTCATTCTAGAGATAAATGTAATATACTTATTCAGAGAAAGTAGGAAACCCTATATTCTAGGAGCAAATAGTCATTTAGAATGTGCACTGTCACTGCCACGTAGCAAATCTAATGTGCCTTGAACCTAGTGTTCATTATCATTACAAATGCCCATTGATGCACTACAGATGCGGCAAAGAAGAGGTTTATAAATTCTACTTTAATTCAGATGCACATGTGTGTAAGCACGCAGTGACACAGAAACACAATACATTGTAATAAAATCTCATTTAAGACGAAAGGACCGGTGATTATTGCATCGGAGGCGTGTTTGGTAGCGAATAAAAACCTGATTTGCTCCAATCTCCATTCTTAAATTAGCGACCGGAAAACATTATTTCATCAGCTATCCATTAGTGCACACACACACGTCTTCCGGTTCATAAAGTTTATTTAATGTGTTCCATTTATCTTGTCACTATCTAAGCCCACATGCATTTAGCTTTAGAGCATCTAATGTGTTTAGTTTAAGTGCTGGGTGTTGGAAATACAAGCCAATATTTTCAGGGATGCGGGATACGCATAGAGTGTGTATGAAGTTCACGAAAATGATGGTATTTTAGGTTACGTGATAGTAAATGTTTATGTCACATACAATGTGGAGTATTTAAAACGACATTGGTAGACAATTCACTTTACACAATTGTGTGATTGGATGGATTCAATTGGTAGCACGTTGGATTGCTTGATCAGTTTTCACTAATAATTCGAGAGTTTGACTTAAAAAGACTGGGGTTCTTCATACAAATCTGGCTGTATGCACTAGTCAGCGGCTGCTGCTTTAACAGCAGATAATGCAGCCTGACAGTTGGTATATTAATATCTACGGGAGCATTGATCAAAGCAATCGAGTGTGTACTATTGCTATGCATATCATCTACTTGTAGGATGTATGTGGTCTGTAATTGTGTTTGTGAATACCTCGAATGTCACAAACCATGCGTTATTATCATCTACGAATGTGTCTATTCCCTTCCAGACATGACACTTAGTAATGAGAACCGGACACTAAGGCGAGAATTGATAATATGAATTTACGAGATGTCATGCGTCTTGACAATATCGTAACAGTCGGGTAATAATCGCATGTCTTTATAAGTGTCCTTGGTGACAAATTAAGATCACTATATTTGTTTCTGCCACTTACCTACAATTGGAAAGAATACATCTTTGTGAAGCGAGATACAGCATTTCTCTATGAGATGTGGTCGTATGATCACTCATCTCAATAGTTCATCATAATGTAAATACTTGCTCTATTAGCTGTAGCTTTGAAACAGGAGGTGAATGGTGGGAAGCATATTGTTATGGTTGGAGTTTGGTTCCATCCCTGTTCTTTCTCCAGAGACTGGTTTGGGATGGGAATCTTCTCCATCCTCTCATTCTATGACTCGTTCTTTATAGACGTGCTCTTGTATTCACGAGCAATGTTATAATGCTACACACTGGGGAATCACCTGAGATCTGCCCAGCTTTCTATTCAGGTTGACTCAACGTTCCTTTCATTGAAGTTGCTAGTTCTGTTCTCAAACCATTATGAAACACTTCGAGTTTAGGTAATGTTAACAAACGACTTGTAATTTTGACTGAGTGATTTATTAGCAATATATCTGTATAACTTCACGAGACTGTAGTCTTGGTTCATATTGCCTATCATATCAGATAAGGATAACTGTAGTTCCTTGCCGCTAGAAGCAACACCTTTGGATTCAGACAAATTACCTCATAATCTGTTGACGTTAGATGGGCATATGGCATCGTGGCGAATATTGACGTTGCTTTAGGTTATGCTTCCAACATCGCCTGTCTTATGTGGAACATGTAGTGGACTACTAATTATCTAGATTCCCTCGTGTAATACATTTTGATGTTATATATTAAGACTAATTTTCCGTTCATTAAGCTAAATGTGTATGGTAATATTAGTCACTATGTGTAGCATCAGCGCATGTTTGTCCTCTTGAATGACGATTGGGTTCCATAGCTGCTAGCTTAGGTATATAGATGTTATTACATTTTAGTCGTATATTGCACGAGCAAAGAGTGGTTGATTTTCGGTGCTGTCAGATCAGGTATATTTTTATATTTTCAGTTTCATTTCAGTTTCAGTTTATTTACACCCATTCACCTCCTGTAGAAGCGAGTACGTAAAGAATCGTTCTTCTGGCGTGCCATCAGGGACTGGAACGCTTTAACAGCAACTACGATACAAGCTGAGAGCCTTAACATATTCAAGTCTCTCACACAGCAAGCGCAGGGAACCTTCTTTTGTTTTTTTAATTCAAAACCACAAAACATGGTTTTAACGTTGCCGTGTGCTCTCTACAGTAGCATAATAATCAACCCGTTGATGGTGGCTACCGAATGGCAGAAGCAGAAGCAGAAGATCACAAGGTGACATATGGGGAACAATGCTAAAGTCGGTATCCTAAATACAGAAGAGGTAGGAAAAGAGCAGGGGTGGGTGAGTGGTGGGAGGGTGGTGAAAGAGAAATGGATGTTAAGTGAATTTTGCCCATCATGGTTTAGTGTCATCACCGGAAAGAGATCTAGGTGGTGGTGTCTTATCCCCTTACGACAAATACACACATGCATGGGTTCTATCTAGCGATTGAGCGTTCATCGGGCATGTGTTTCTAGAACTGGTCCTGTATGTATATGTGTTGTATGTTCACTCATGCATGCATTGTAGGCAGGGAATGAGCTACCATATGATGTGATTTTCCATGACCCCATAGTAACGGGTTTCACCATTGTGTTGTTGCGTTCACGCCGAGGTCTTCTATGTGCACAGGCCTGGTGCAGATGAACTATGTGGATCTGGTCTACATCTAGAGCATTATCTCATGAGTGTGTCCAGACCTGGAACTGCAACATGGGCCGGTATTGTTTAAAACCATATTCTGTAAGGTGTTTAATTAGATGTGCTTTTGCTCGCGTGAAGCACATGCCGGCAGGACTAGCTACAGCATATACGTTTACGACTTCACGTGAGCCCCGCCCCACCTCCGAATTTGTGATTAAACTATATAGAATGGAAATTAGATGTAACAGGAGACTGAAAGTCTAAGTATGCAATCACATGGCCTGGCTGTTCTCAAATTCTGCAACAAAAAACCACTGCTGGAATTGATACGACTTCAAGACGGCTGGACCAATATCTCAAATAGAGTTTGCTGTGGCCATCTAACACGTATGTTATGCTTCTGTGTTTACTCGATATCTGCTGGAAAATAAGGACGTCATTTAACTCAAGTTCTAATCATGGCCGTCTGACCAGTAATTCAATTATTCCGGCCCGGGAGACATTATGCGATGATTGAGTTTCTGGCTTGTAGAAAACAACACATAAATTCAATGTCTCTATCAATCTAACAGTGATAATTGAAAAGTTAAAGTAAGTATCTTAATACCTATCCTGGCGTCAACCTGAATTGTGATGCCACAAAATAGTTTACAGAACCATCATCACGTGGCATCATATCATATCGCATTGTGAGCTATGTTTATTAGAAGCCGTAAGGCATCCATCAGCAATGCGTCATGGTGTGCCCACACAAAACGGGTTGACTGCATCGCTCTGAAATCACATTAAATATATAAAGCGGAGTTATTTTAGCAGCTTAGGTCTGAAGTAACATTACCATGTTGTGAACTTAACTGATATATGCTCTGTCCACATGTTAACGAATCTTCAATTTCAAATCACCTATACAATTATAAACTGTTGCTCTCTAGTCTGTCTTCATATTATTCTAGCCATCTTTTCAAAAACAGTCTACAATTCTGACGCTGACCTATGCATGTGTTAGATTTGCCAGTGAAGTAGCAGAGAAAATCAGTATCATTAAGACGCAAGCTCGGCTGCTAATTATCATTAAGACCCAAACTGGACTGCTAATTATCATAAAGACCCAAGCTCGACTGCTAATTATCATAAGGAACCAAGTTCGACTGCTAATTACCATTAATACCCCGGCTGGACTGCTACTTATCATTAAGAGCCGTGCTGGACTGCTATTTATCATTAAGAACCAAGCTGGCCTGCTAATTAGCATTAAGACCCAAGCTGTACTGCTAATTACCATTAAGACCCAAGCGGGGCTGCTAATTATCATTACGACACAAGCTGAAATAATAATTATCATTAAGACCCAAGCTGAAATGATAATTATCATTAAGACCCAAGCTGGACTGCTAATTATCATAAAGACACACGGTGGAGTGCTCTCACACACAGCCAATGCGGTATAATATAACTGATGTGTTGAAGCATTTACAAAAATAAAGTTATCACACAAAACGAGCAAGCTAGGTTGGGATCGCCATTCAAGTATATGACGTCACACATAATTTCGTCATATGTTGATTGACATCACAATGCATATTGGCCTATATAGCCCCATTATCATCATTATAAAGTCTCTTGAATATTGTGAAACGAATTTGAATGTGTGCTGTTACAACAATACCATGCCAGTCAAATTAGTTTCAAAATAATCAAAAGCTTATCTGGTTATTTACCCTGAAATTGGGAATTTTCCGAAATCAGCGTTAGAAGTATAAACCCCATTCCAACACGCGATAAACGTGCGCGAAACGTAGCTAGGAATGGGCGGGTTATAGATAGGCATGGAAGCCTCTATCACTCTATCTTGCCCATGCCTAACGTTATGATAATACCAGGCACCATGCGTTCTGCTAACATAATGGACATACCTCCACAGATCGTGCGTCTTACTAACATAATGAAATAATCCCAAGCGCCACGTGTCTTGTTAACATAAAAGAAATAATCTCACGGGTCATACGTCGTGCTAACATAATAAAACCTATCCAGGCATTATGCTACGTGCTAACATAATGAAAATAATCCCATGCATCCTGCTGACAGATTGGGCATGATCCCACGTATCATGCTTCTTATTAAGATACTTAAATACTATCACGTATTGGGTGGCATGGTAACATAAGGGAAATAATCCCAGGCACCATGCGCCCTGCAAACATAATAGAAATAACCCCATGGATTGGTATCATGCGCCCTGCTAATATAATGGAAATACTCTTATGTATCAAATTGGAAATAATCCATTGGATTGTCTGTCCTGCTAACATGATGGGACAAATCGCACGTAGCCTACGCCCTCCTAACATAATGAAATAATGAAATAATCCCAGGCATCATGCGTCCTGCTAATATAATAGTGTCGCATAGTGCGGGGTCATACCCCCTAACCATGGCATAAGATTGAACCACCCTAACACAGTCATCAACACAGGGACGATATTACAGGTGAGGTAAATGGTAAAATAAAAAATGCGTTTTGGTCGCACAGTTACAATGGACAACATACAGTCGCTTAGCACATAATATAATTCACTTTAATGTTAAATAAATAAAAAAAACCCATTAACAAATACCATGTAGAAATCTGAAAGTATGGCCATTCCGTTATTGGAAATATATACTGAATGATTAACTAAGGTGTGTCTGTGGTTGATAACTAAATGATAGTTCTTTGTGTTGTACGCAACAAGTGCTTTTATGAAACAACAATGTATTGTAAACTCCAGTCACGCCCGCACATAATCAGTCACGCCAACTACTCACTAGCACTTGGTAGAACACCGCCAATGAGTAAGGAGAAGTTGCAGTTTGTAAAGAGGATCATCAATTCGCAAAGGGGTCCACCTTTGTTATATTTAAGGTCGCCGCCGGAACAGCAATAAACATATACATAGCTGAGTGAGAACAACGACGACCCACGGCCTTTATTACGCGCTAAATACAATAAAAAGACTACACTACTAACGCAGTCTAGGCCAGCTGTGAAATTGTCGGATAGAATTGTGGCGCTATGTTATGTTCAACTTCTAAAACATTTTGTCTTAGCACTTATTTTCCATTTGGTTTCTCTCTCTCTCTCTCTCTCTCTCTCTCTCCCTCCCTCTCTCTCTCTCTCCATCTCGCCACCACCCCCGTCCATCCCATCTCTCCCACCGCCACCCCGTCTCCCCTCTATCTCTCTCCCTCCCTCTCTCTCTCTCTCCTTCTCTCTCTCTGTCTCTCTCTCTCTCTCTCGCTCGCTCGCTCCCGTGTTCTTGTCTTGGCGTGTTCCCCCGTGCGTGTGCGCATACAATACAACTCTAAATCTAAAATACTTAGGCATGCACGTACATTTAATTGTCCGTCTATTCCAAAGTCAGTGAACGTCAAGCTATATATACTTTTACCTTTAATGAGTTACATGTGTTTTCTTTGTTCCATCTTTTTGGTGTTAGCTATACACAGTAGAGTCGTCCAGAAATATTTTAAAAAAACCGCTGCACTTTTAATTTCGCCTCGAGCAATTATTGAAAGCAATAACGTAAATACGATCTTCGATTAGTGGTATCAGAGAGGTGTTTGACTTTCATAAAATTTGCCTTTGTGGTGGTAGGCCAATAGTATGCTTAGAGGCAAGGTGAGAGAGAGAGAGAGAGAGAGAGAGAGAGAGCGAGATGGAGGGGGGAGAGAAGGAGGGAGTGAGGGAGAGCGAGAGAGAGAGAGAGAGAGGGAGGGGGTTGTGAGAGAGAGAGAGAGAGAGAGATAGCGAGAGAGAGAGGGGGGAGGGAGGGAGGGGGAGGGAGGGAGAGAAGGAGGGAGGGAGAGAGAGAGAGGGGGTGGTGAGAGAGAGAGAGAGAGAGAGATAGAGTGAGATAACGAGAGAGAATGAGAGAAAGAGAGCGAGTGTGTGTGTGTGTGTGTGTGTGTGAGAGAGAGAGAGAGAGAGAGAGGGAGATAGTGAGATAGCGGGAGAGAATGAGAGAAAGAGAGCGAGTGAGAGAGAGAGCGAGAGAGAGAGAGAGAGCGTGTGTGCGATAGACAGAAAAGACAGAGAGAGAAATATGCATATCTTCAATTAATAAAGTTATTTGAAATAACTCTACTTAAACAGATCATCATCATCATCATCATCATCATCATCATCATCATCATCATCATACACTGTGTTGACGTATGGAGTCTGATTGGCGTTGTTGTTGTTATGAATGCTTACCACGCCACTTCATGCTTACCACGGCACTGCATGCTTACTACAATACTTCATACTTACCACATCACGTCATGCTTACCACGCTACCTCATGCTTACCACACCACTTCATGCTTACCACGCCACTTCATGCTTACTACGCTACCTCATGCTTACCACATCACGTCATGCTTATCACGCTACTTCATGCTTACCACGTTACTTCATGCCTACCACGCTACCCCATGCTTATCACACCACTGCATGCTTACTCCGCCACTTCATGCTTACCACGCCACTTCATACTTACCACTAACATGCGGCCAAGTAAAGCACAGACATATCTGATTGGAATCGGCACCGAATGTGTTCTTTTATATATACACCTGTGCAAAAGTTAAGCACCAGCAAAAACAATAGAACGTAGAAACATGATGGTACAACTAGGCTGCTATACTTTTTGTCCCCGCGTTAGCTGACATAATTCCAAGTACGAAATGCACATGCATGCATGACTTCACGCCGCTTGATGTCCGTGCGTGGCGGGAAACAGCACACGTGTTCAGTTATGTAAAAGTCCAGTTTGAGGTGTAGAACATTACATACATATTTAGGCGACACGATTAGGAATTTTGTGTTCATGACCGTGGTTTATTTGTACAGAGAGAATTAGTTCTTGATTGTGAACCGCTATGGCAAGACGAAGGTTAAGTGATCGTGTGAAATGGCAAATCATAGGCATGCATACCACTGGTATGTCATGCAGAGAGATTGGCAGACAGCTGAACATTAACCATACTGTAATCAGTCGTTTGATTGCAAAACATGGGCAAACTAACGAGGTGAAGGACAGGCCTAGATCTGGAAGACCGAAGAAGACTACTGCCCGTGATGATCGAGTCCTAGTACGCCTTGTTAGGAGATCTCCATTCACCAACAGCAGAGTGCTCAGCCAGCAATGGGAAACGCGCAATAGAGTGTCAATGTCTACCGTCAAAAGGAGACTGTATGCTGCTGGCATGAAAGCTAGGAGACCTGTCAGACGTCCTCTCCTCACTGCACACCACAAAGAGGAGCATCTGTGGTGGTGCAACGAAAGAAGACACTGGAACATGAGATCCTGGAGACGGGTACACTGGTCCGATGAAAGTCGGTTCCTGCTTCATGCCACAGATGGTCGAACTCGTGTATGGAGGTCCAGACGCACGAAGAAGTTCCATTTGGTGGAGGTTCCGTTATGATATGGGGGTGCATCTCATTTGATTGTAAGCTGGATCTGTTGACTGTACCTGGAACACTAAATGGACACAGATATCAAGATTCCATACTGGATAGAGTTGTGGTGCCTCATTTTGTAAATCATGCACCTGGAACCCACCCTATATTCATGGATGACAACGCCCGACCACATCGTGCTAGAGCTGTGCATGAATACCTCCGCCAGAATGCCATCGAAACCCTACCATGGCCAGCAAGGAGCCCTGACATGAACCCTATTGAGCATATCTGGGACATTCTGGGAAACATGGTGAGAAGGAGGGATCCTCCTGTGCAGAACCTACAGGAATTAACAGACGCACTCCATCTTGAATGGCAACGAATACCACAATGGCGTATCAGTCGGTTGGTGACCAGCATGAGACGTCGTGTCCAGGCCGTCATCCAGGCACAAGGTGGATATACCCGGTATTAATAATGACAGTCTCAAACTCGTGCACAGATGTTAAACTTCGTGTTCAGACACAATTAATGACAATCTAGCCACGTGTGTCAACTGTAGGGCAATAGTTGTCAGTTGTGTCAATGTAACCATATTCAGGCCTCGTTTTCAAGTTCAACAAAAACATACAGTGTTTCCCCACCATCATAATCAGCATTCCTCTAGTTGCATTATTACCTCTTGCACTAAGATGGGTGGGTACATCAATGTTTATGCTATTGCTTTCTTCATAGCACATGAATATACCCTCGCATGTGCGTAAAAATAGGGTGGTGCTTAACTTGTGCACAGGTGTATAATACCACTTTTGACAAATTTATAATTTAACTCATAACATGACACAATTTTCTTTGTTTGATAAACAAATCATAACCTGGTTTACATTTAATATCAAAACTTAACCTTGAGTTTAAGCTCATTGAAAATGCAGTTTATTATAAATTGTCATATATTCTAAATCTGAAATCGTTTGCGATTATTTCACTATGCTCCTCCGTGCATAATTTCACGTCCTTTATCTATGCCTCGCTGGCCATTACATCAAAGCATTCCAGTTGGTTAAAATCCTCAATCAATCCTACCCTTGACATCGCAGTGTCTAGGTCGTAGCATCACAACTCAAATACGATGGATGCGAGAATGCTAGACCTGTTGAGAGTCTTACGTCGAACATCTATCTCACTCATCTGGGTTTTTTCCGAGAGAGATGTTTGCCGTGTCATGTCACGTGCTAATAATGTATTATCTGAGAGATAGATTGACTGGCGTTATCCCATTAAACAATGTTAACTGTACCAATGAAGCACGACCTCATCAGTGAACCTAACTCAGAATGTCACTACGTTAAGTAAGAATACCGCACTGATAATTCACTGCCTCAATTCTACTAAGTCGTTTATTTAAGTATGCGCGTGATGTATTAATTTAGTACATTAACAAATCATAATATATAGGCAATTATGTGCAAAATAATCCAATGCATCTAGTATACGCATAAATCCTCTGTGATCTGATCATTACATGTTATGCTTTAACATGCTGACCCCTACCAATATGTTCGAAGAATACCAACCATGACATTAGAATAATAATATACAAGGAATTAAACGCGCGTGAACATTATCATCAGTATGAGTATCATAGCAGTCGATGGATACAGTAGCTGAGTGTTTATTACCCAATGCAATACCATCTAGTATAATCATAATGCTGCAAAAGCTGAAATAGAAGGAAATGGCACCCTAACCTTTAAGTTGAAATAACAATACAAGACGACCAGCCAATCCAACTATGTTATTGCAAATCTCTGCTCAGAAGGTTCACTACTTGGAAGTCAGGTATTGGCATATTGAGTTGGAGTAAGAGGATTGGCGATCCATAATGAGAAATGGTCATCATCTTATATAATGCGGTTATTAATGAACTCGACTGTTCAGTTCCAACACGTCAGATTTCTACACATATTCTTTCTGTTTAGATTCAATTAATCAACGCATTGCTTTGGAAGCACACAATCAGATGTATTCAGTGAAAAACTATTTAGGACAGCAAAAGAGCCAAACGAATCTTAATATCAAAGGAATTGTTCACCATAATACACAAGTATGCCAGACAAATTTTAAAACTTAGGTGTAAAATGCTTCTTAAGTATGAAATTACGGGATAGACAGTGTTCCAACTTCATGTACCATTTCTGGTTTGATGAAAATGGCGGGACACATCAGTAAAACATAATTATGATTGTGTATAGTTCAGTGTTCTTAACTCCTACATTACTGAGATGTTTACACAGGTGTGTACTTTCCAAACCTGCACCCCCCTCCCTTTATAATAACACTGGGATTACAGATGGAGGATACCATAAAGCGTATCCAGATTACAAAATATACCATGTGTGTATTAGACTCATAAGTCTATAATATATGTGGCAGTCACCATATTAGTGTAACCATACTAACATGTGGGTATCATGAAATCACCCCCTACCTCACCATTCAACACCAATGCTTACCCTTCTTTAGGGAATACCACCTTGACCATGTTTAAGCTCATTCCAAAGGCTATTTATTTGAAGAATTGATGCATTGTAATCTGAAATAGTTTGATCTCATCTCCCAATGTATCTCTGTTCATTACACACACACCTCCACCACCTCCACACCCAACCCCCCACCCCCCCCCCCCCCCCACCACCACCACCCCCCGCTCTCTATCTCTGCTTCCCTGGTATTTACATCACAGCAATCGAGTCGTTTGAACTCCCCAATCTAGGATTCCATGGTCATTACAGCACAGCGTCTGAGTTGTAGCATCATACTATGGAATAGGCTAGATGCGCGAATGCTAATGCTGCTGCAATTATCACATAGAACAACTCTCAACTCACCCGCTTTTCTGAGAAAGGTGCATTGCGTGTCTCATCACGTGGTAATAATTTAATTCATGAGAGAGTGATTAACTCTATCTCAATACACAATGTTGAATGTACCCATGATCCATGCCCTTAGCAAGTAATCTAACACAGAATGGCACTACGTTAATCTAGATTACTGTATAGATGATTCACTGCCTCACTTCTACTAAAATTAGTGTATTTTACTCTGCACATACGTTATTAATAGAATTTAGTACCTCAAACTAGCCTAATATATAGGCATATATATAGATAAATAATAGTCCAATATATGTATAATATGCTAATTCATCTGCCCACCGACTATATGATTAGTTTGAAGAATACCACATTTGACATCAGAAGTAGAAAAACGGGAAATGCACCATTGCTAAGGTTATCATCACCGATCTCTATGGATACAGCTGCTGTGTGGGGGTTCCAGAATGTAATAACATCTAGCAGAAATACACTTTTACGAAAGCAGAAATATAAAGGGGGTTGTGTCAGTGACTTAAACATTGTAATCGCAAAGCATGATAACTGCCCAATCCAACTGTGTTATTGCAAATCACTGCTAAGAGGGTTCTTGCTTTAGAAGCCATGTATTGGAAATTTGAGTTCGGGGTAAGAGGATTTATGCGACCTGAATGTAATTACTCTTATTCAATGCTGTTAATAATGCAGTGCACATTATAGTTTTAACACATTTGTGGTTCTAACCACATATGTCTTCATTTAGATTCGTCTAATCAAGAAGTTACTTTAGAGACACATAATCAGATGGCTACATTCAATTCCATAAGTGCTCTTATTTCATTTATTTCTGTGCCATTATCACGAGTGCAAACACACAACAAAATAGACACTTGCGAGAACATGGAGCGTGCTCATTTTATTGTTTAACTAATAAATGGGCACATGTTGATAACAAGATTGAAGAAGGTGATACCTTTTAAGACTAACAAGGTTATTTATTGACGAGATGTTGCACATAAACACATAAACAGGTTTCCTCAGAACGATGAAATATGTGCAAGATTTTGCTCGCTTGCATTTTCACATGAGAGTATAAATTCAACACACTCGTTACAATGGATCATCATCATCATTATCTTTTTCGATCATAAAAAGTGTCATTTATCGTCAGGTTTTGCGTCACATTTTTCCTTTCAGACTGATGAGATAAGTTTTATGGTTTACCTTAAAATAATAATCCATATTCCTATGCACACACTCCTGTTTCACATCCATACATGCGTGCCTGGGGAGATTACACAGTTTGTAGAATCACTACGTTATATAGACTTAGAAAAATAGCAATTTAATCTTATGTTGACATACTATCGATGTATGGACCTCTACTTGGCCATTCTGTCTATACGTCTCTGCAGGCACACCGTGCAAGCAAACACTATTATATTTAACCCAATGGACCGTTCCAGTGTTATATATGCCCCGCCCATCACTAGATAAGATCCACCCACACCTCGCCGTGTTGGGAGTGATGGATCCCCAACTGCCCTAGCAAACAATTTTCTGAAAGTTATACGGGGAAGCTGTTGAATATTTTATAACTAAGTTGACTGGGTGCTGTTGCCTAGTCAAAATAGTTTCGAAATGCTCAACAGACTATTTATTAGATAGTAAAAGCAAACAATTTGTACAACAAGGCATAGACCGTCATCAAATATGCGTTCGTGACGTACTTATCGACGTCAGTCATGACGTCATTCATTATGATGTCATTGTTCACATCACACAGTTCCTTATGACGTCATATGATGGATGGGTACCCTGGAAAGGTGAGTTCTAGCTTATGGCAGGAAATGCAAACAACCCATTTCCTAAAAGCAATAATATTTGACTTTCTAATATTCAAATATAGGCTGCATTATTACGTTTGTTCATCGTGTAATAAAACTAAATTTGTGTTATGACTTCACCGATAATCTTTATTTTGAAATGTTACTAAGGTCTAATAGCTCATGTGATTTTACTGTTCGCTATTGAGCGAGTAGGAATTTGTCAGCCTTTTCGCGTGAGAAATTATCTCAATTGCACTACCAATGGTCCTTTCCAGAGTACCCATCCATCATATGACGTCATTATGATCTGCGTGATGTGTGCAATGACATCGTAATGAATGACGTCATGAATGATGTCGATAAGCACGTCACGAACGCATATTTGAAGACGGTCTATGGGCTGTTGTACACATTGTGTGCTGGTTTAACAAGAGTATCTCAAGTACGGTGGCGTTTAAGCATGATACCCATTGCGATTGCTCTCTACAGCACATCGCAGACTCACATTAACGTGTTTCCCCAGCAAATACAAACCTGTTAGTTAGTAAGTAACGTTCTTTTGAATATTTAGAACATTGTCGGATTTCCTATCCAATTATGTTTATGATAGTCAACAGTACATTTTATTTCGTTTTGTACACATTTTACGTTATTTTGTCATTACGTTATTAGTGTGAGCCATACATTTCGTACGAGGACAGCGCTCTGAATTTTGAAGTAACAGAAAAATCGCAATGCCATATATACTTTGCTCTATATCAGATTCGCAACGTGATTTGCATTGCATGTCCATATGCTAAGTTAATATTAATATGGAAAAGCAATGTGTTGACTGTTTAATGAGTAATTCTCAGCCACTTCTAAAGGATTTGTTCATGGAAACATTACATTTGTTCACGCAACTAATTATATTATTTTACATCTTCATGTGTGGATATCATGGGAACATCAGATTTCTCTGTTTGTACAGAAGAGGGAATGTGGATAATCCGACAATTTCGAAGTTGGATGCAATAGTAGTTAGTCTGAAATTAATCATGAAACATTATCCAATATATGCAGTATAAGGCAGTGACGGTATCCACTTGCTATGCTTCATTGAGAGGTGTGTTATGCCATTTAGCAGAGTTACTATAAAGAATCGCGTGCTTTGCTCTTTCACATATTTAATCCATAATATAATCATATTACACTTTGAACTGGGGATTACATACAGCCAATTTTGCTGTCAAGTTTGATTGATTACGAAGTGTTTTTTCATAAGTATGGTAAAACTAATGAACACTCGAACCAATTTCTGCATGTACACATGGAAAGGTAATAGGCATGCGTGTTACACCATTCTCGAATCTGACACTTTCAGGTCCAGGGATCATCGCACCTGGCTAACATATTCTCGAGATCAGTCACATCCTGGGCCTCTAGGGTTCTGAAAGCTTCTGCTGATTCTTCAGCTTCTTCTTCTCCTGGTAATTTAGATTCTGCTACTGCTGCTAGAGTCCGAATGGTTAGATCTAACACTGGGAAATCTTCTAGCAACGTATTACCGAGAAATGGCTGTAACATAGATAAATGTTGGGGTAGCGAGTTTAGGATATGATTTTCCGATTCGTTAGCCCCGTCGAGCACAGAGAACCGTGTTAGACCCAATGGCCATTGTATAGCTATTCTGCAAAAAGTACAATCATTCTTCTTCACATACCCTCCTCCTCCTCTTCCTCCTCCTCCTCCTCCTCCTCCTCCTCATCCTCCTCCTCCCCCTCCTCCTCCTCCTATGATAGATTGTTCGGTCATTATCTTTAGCTGTTCGCTGCTAATGGCGATGTACCGTGTGCCAGACAATAACTGTACAGTAATGTGTTTTCGTTTACGTAACATCGTAGGTATTTCACCTGAGACATCTTCCTCCACCGCTACTCTTAGGCATAGTCTATTTTGGGACACTGCTGAGTTAGAGAATATACATATCTAATGAACATCTAAATCAGAACGATCCCTAGCCATTAACATTATGCTTAGCAACACTTCCTAAGGTTCTGGAGAGACAATAGGTTCCACCATTTTGATTGGATTGTCTTTACACACATACATATATATATATATATATATATATATATATATATATATATATATATATATATATATATATATATATATATATATATATATATATATATATGCAAGCCTTACTGGTAGTTAAATTACGTTAGAGTTCATTAAGGCACCATTGATTTCAGAGACGTTAACTTTCAGAAAATGGCAAGCATTGTTTAAGGGTTCAACGTGTCTAAACATACAAACCAATGTTGACTAAGGATGTTTCGTGCTGATAGGAACATTTAGCCGAGGTACTAGTTCGTAAATGTAAACAGGTATGCATAGCTTTACAAAGGGTTTCTTCGAATATAGGCATTAATTTGGTAAACCTTCTAATGTATTATGTAGTGGATAGGCACTCCACGGCTGGTACGATAGATACTACCAACACTAAATCCCTATATGCCAACTACAGGTTCATCATTCCTTTTCGTAACTCCTCAGTACACATTGTCGCCGGGCATCTATCGGCACTTCGCAGCATAAATATATACTGGATTCATCGTGACTATTATAGAATCTTTACCCTTTCTCTGAAAAGCTTTGTACAATTGACGCTCTTGCTAAATTTGTATACAATTTGTATACAATTTATGGTTTATTTATACCAATACGCCCATTGTGGGGTGGCGACCAGCAGCTACTTATTACAAAATGGCGGAACATGTTGTAAAAAAGTGTGGCTGACGATATAGGCATCGGTGCCAATTAATCTAGAGCTGGTACGTGTTCTGACACGCCGGTAATCTTCGGCTACGCCACTTTTACGTGTCAGTAGGCCTATAATGCAACAGCTTGTGTCCCGTAATCTGACCTATTCTCCACAGGTTATTAAGCGCATCGATGAGCATAGAGCGCATCACGTGACCCGAACAGGGCGACAATAAGGGTGTCTGTGCTGGTTATTCGACCTACAACACAACGGCTTGTGCCCCATAATCTGACCTAGTCCAGAGCGATGATATAGGCGTGAGTGCTGGTTTGGCCAACATGCGTCACGTGACCTGGTCACGGCCAGACATTAGTCCATATCCTGTGCATAGGTCAGTAGGCCTACAATGCGATAGCTGGCGTCCTATAGGCTGGCCTAATGCAGAGCGATGATATAGGCGTGAGTGCTGGTTTGGCCAACATGCGTCACGTGACCTGGTCACGGCCAGACATTAGTCCATATCCTGTGCATAGGTCAGTAGGCCTACAATGCGATAGCTGGCGTCCTATAGGCTGGCCTAATGCAGAGCGACGATATGGGTTTCCTAACATAAGGCAACGTGTTGATTGGTCAATAGGCGTCCCATAACCTATGCCACGCTGACTAATTCCTTCGAACCTCATTACACCGCTCAATTATCGCATGTGCTATTACACATATCAATCATTGGCACATGCCTACACCTATGCGTCACCGAAAACAGCGAGGATATAGGTGGGCGTTTATGATTCGTCGAGAGAGTTATGACGTCATCGAATTTTTATTTAGTACATGCCCACTTTTTTCCTGGCAAAAGACTCGAATCTGGTTGACGGAGAGACATCGTAGGATTTTTCTCGGAACTAATCAAATTCGAGCATTTTTGGAGAGACAAAAGGGCGTGACCTAATTCAAATATGATGATGTCATCACTCTCTCAACCAATCAGGCCTGCTGCGTATTGTATTGTTTCAAGGCTACAACTAATAGAGCACGGGTTGACATCACGATGAGATATTGAGATGAGTGATCATACGACCACATCTCCTAGTGAACCGCTGAATTTCGCCTCACAAAAATGTGTTTTTCCAATAGTATGGCAGGTAGCCGAATACAATAGTGATCTTAATGAGTTTATTGCCCGACTTTTTAACTCCAGTTAAGACGCATGGCATCTAAGGAATTCCTATTAGCATTCCTCACCTTGTTGTTCGGTTCTCATTACTAAGTGCCATGTCTGGAGGGGAAGACACGCTATCATAGACGATAATAATGCGGGTGTCGATTGTAATGGTTATATGCGATTCCTGGTGTGGAGAGAGGAGGGGGTTAATCTCAAAGGTAGACCTGTAACATTGGGGGTATTGGCAAACACAATATCGGACCATGGATGCCTTACAAGTAGATGATGTGCATGGATATATTACACACTCGATTGATCAATGCTCACATAGATATTGATATACCAAACATCAGGCTGCAGTATCAGCTGTTATACCCTCAGCCGCTGAATAGTGCATGCAGTTAAACTTATATAAAAACACTGTATATGAATCAATGCATTAGATGATCTAAAATAGTAGGAATAATTTGTGGCATGATAGATGGAACGCGTTAAATAAATCAGAAGTTTAGTGTGTGCGCAAATAGATAGCTGATGACATAATGTTGTCCAGTCATTGCGTTAAGAAGGAGGGTCGGAGAAATCAGTACGACCAAACAGGCCTCCAAAACAATAATCACCGTGCCTTTCATCGTAAATAGGATTCCCTTGTTATTGTATTAGGATGTATTGTGTTTCTGTGTCACCCCGCGCTTACAAGCATGTGCAGCTGAATTAAAGATGACTTTATATACCTCTTTTCGCCGCATCTGCAGTGCCTCAATGGACACCTTTATTGGTAATGGAAAAAGCGCTCTGCTTGCCAGAGCAAGGCACCTTAGATTTGCTGCGTTCCATGACATTGCACATTCTGCATGGTCAGTGCCTCCTGGAATATATGGTTTCTGAATTTCTCTGAATATGCATATTACATGCATCTATAGAGTCACAATTGTGTGTGCCTTATTGCTACAGCGTGGTTAAGATCAGTGCAAGGTATGCAATTGCAAAATGGCTTCTATGTCACTCACTCACTCACTCACTCACTCACTCACTCACTCACTCACTCACTCACTCACTCACTCACTCACTCACTCACTCACTCACTCACTCACTCACTCACTCACTCACTCACTCACTCACTCACTCACTCACTCACTCACTCACTCACTCACTCACTCACTCACTCACTCACTCACTCACTCACTCACTCACTCCCTCCCTCCCTCCCTCACTCACTCACTCACTCACTCACTCACTCACTCACTCACTCACTCACTCACTCACGCACCCACCCACCCACCCACCCACCCACCCACCCACTCACTCACTCACTCACTCACTCACTCACTCACTCACTCACTCACTCACTAACTCACTCACTCACTCACTCACTCACGAACTCACGAACTCACGAACTCACGAACTCACTCACGCACTCACGAACTCACTCACTCACCCACCCACCCACCCACCCACCCATTCACTCACTCACTCACTCACCCACCCACCCACCCACCCACCCACCCACTCACCCACTCACTCACTCACTCACTCACTCACTCACTCAATCTCTCACTCACTCACTCACTCACTCACTCACTCACTCACTCCCTCCCTCCCTCACTCACTCACTCACTCACTCACTCACTCACTCGCCCGCCCGCTCGCTCACTCACTCACTCACTCACTCACTCACTCACTCACTCACTCACTCACTCACTCACTCACTCACTCACTCACTCACTCACTCACTCACTCACTCACTCACTCACTCACTCACTCACTCACTCACTCACTCACTCACTCACTCACTCACTCACTCACTCACTCACTCACTCACTCACTCACTCACTCACTCACTCACTCATTCACTCACTCACTCACTCACTCACTCACTCACTCGACCACTCAACCACTCACTCAACCACTCACTCAACCACTCAACCACTCCCTCGCTCTCTCTATTCCTCCCTCTCCCCCTCTCTCTCTCTTGCGCTCTCTCTCTCTATCTCTCTCTCTCTCTCTCTCTCTCTCGCTCTATCTATCTATCTAGCTATCTCTCTGGAAACGAGTTATTGCTGTCATATGTGGCTTCACAGGAGTGAACCAAATCCTCATCGATCAAAACCAGAAGTAGATGAATACCTTCTTTTACTACATCCACTCCTTGTGAGAGTTGACAGTGACATGTAGACGTAAATGTAATTCATAAGGCTTCTTCATGTTCTTATCAGAGAACAATGGGCATTGATTTCATTCACGTCTGCGCTCCTAGATTCTAGAATTAAAATGGCTAGAAATTTGCGTCTACATGATAAATATCATGGCTAATGATTATCAAAGCACATACCCGCTCACTAAGGCGCTATAATATCATCACAAGCATGAATATTGACAGAAGGCATTGCTCTTCTAAATGGCAATATATGGTAAATAGTGAGTAATGAACCTGTACTCAAGTGGCATGGGCATGGCTGAGCAACACGCTATACAGATTAAGCTAGTTTGATATTCTACTGTCATGATTACAATCATCAGATAAATGCGAAATTGTTATGACTACTTGATGGCAGGTTCTTGCAAATGAACCGAATATCACATACCTCGTTACCATTGAAGAGAAATACGTACATGATCTATACATGGACAGTAGACTAAGGACATGGAATATTTACTTAATTCGCTCACTACGTTTCTTAAACTTGCTCGAGGACACATTATTCTACGAAGGTTTTACCAAACGTGTAGTCCATTTACTAGTGATGTTTTACTCTTCATGAATACTGGGGTTAAATATTGTGAAATAGATATCTCTGGCGAGTATTATTGTCATGTTTCGGAATAATCAATATTTTGCTTGGAATATTTTCGTGAAATTGAGACTGTGATTTCACTACGACGTGAGCTAAGGTTTAGAATTATCGGTGTCTCTTCATGGGTTAGCAATTAATGTATGTATATAGACGCCCATCGCCCTGCCACTCGGTAACCCTCTAAAGACATAACTATGAACTTCATACCTTTCATTTATTTTCTCAGAGGGTCCTTTTATATATTCAAACTAATTCCTTACTTAATCACAATCACCTACTACAATGACCATCACTTACACAGTTAAGCAACGTAAGGTCAATGAATTCTGGATTTTGATGTAAATATATAATATACGGCTTCTTTGACCCATTGCTGTCCATGTATAGTGTGGCTTCGTCTCGTGATTCCGGTAAGCTATAGGATTACGGAAAGATTCTGGAAATAATGCTTTTTCTATGAATGACAGGTAATCAATCTGCTAATATAAAGAAGTCAAATGGGATGGACCTGCTTTACACTGCTCTCGCACCAATGTATATGACCCATTGGCGCATCGTCTACATTGCATTACATTTGACAAATAACGATATAAAAATCCCTGCTTATAACAGATGTTAAATTTGAGGACAATATGATGGCATTTCTTCGAACCGAAATAACTTCCACCTGGATGGAACAACATTATACAATTACCATTGAGGATGCGTTTCCATGAACTTCTGCAAGCCATTAATGGCTGTTGCTTTGTTATGTTCGTATACTCCTCCTCTTGATAGGAGTCTCCCCTCCGCACCCCCCCCCCTCCCCCCCCCCGTAGTGGTAATAGTTAAAATCAGATAATAACCAAACGAAAATAGAATAAAAGCAAGTAATAAACAAGAGAAACGTAAATAAACAAGTGCAGAATAAAACAGCACCCTACAACTAGGTAGAGTAGTTGGATAAGAGCAGTGCAGAATAAAACAACAAACCAAACTAGGTAGAGTAGTTGAAACTTCTAACATTAAGATGCATTACTATCTAAGAATTTAGCATAAGTTTAAAACATATTTGAGTTAAAATAAAGTACAAACGTACTATTTGATGCTTTGGTAGAATAAAAGCGCTAAGGCGTTAATAGATTTTAGCACAACACGAAAAGGTGTAGATGTCCAAAAGGAAGTCCAGTATTAGTTGGTTGATTTATCACAAGTTTATATTGGTACTAAGAATAAGATCGTCAATTGCATCTGCTACATCGGGTAGTTCCATGAAAACACCTAGGTGAACCACACGAGATACCATACATTCCCCTCGGACCAGGCATCCCAAGCGCCTAGGAGGTGTGCGGAACGGCAAGCGTAATTCAACACAACGCCCGCAGATACATTGCTAAATCCATTGTGAGAACAATTATAGGCATAGGCTAATCATCCTGATATGGTGTTGAGAATATGAACTATGTCGCAATGTATGTTGTAACATAGTTGTCTGCTGAGTAGTTCAGCATAATACAGAAGGTCAGAATTATATGGTAGTACCCCACAGGTGCGCAATGCAGTACAGTTTATAATAAGTTGAGTAAGTAGGATAAGGTCACTACTAAAGATGTCCCAGTGATGGGAAGACAGCATTCGGTCAATGCATCTTTTACACCTTGTAAACTGTGTTTCCTATAGTTATGCAGAGCTCCACATTGGATAAGGGTGTGGGTATAGTCTCCAATTGCAATCAGACATAAAGGACAGGTTGGATCGACTTTGTTTTGATTAAATCTGCTTAGCTTTGACTGTACAATATATGTTCCAGTTAAGGAGCGAGCTTTAATGGCGACCCTCTTTACATCTTTGACATTGTGGCCAGTGATACTAACAGATGCAAGTTGACGGCCAATTGAGAGATCGCCAGTATTACAGTAGGCCGGAGTGCTTTTGTACCCGCAGTCGCTCAATAGTGTTTGACTCCAGAATATATTGATTGCTGATTTGACAGTTTATCGATATTTTGGAGATCATATTTTTGAAACAGATGTTTGATTTTAATGAGCCAGCTGTTAGAATCATCTTCCTTCATTATCAACTGTCTTATCTTAATATTCGTTAGCGCTTTGTTGTTGCCTCTACATATGCTGCCCAGTAGTGACAGCTGCCTACTATGTAGTTCGGCCAGGATTGGTCTAACACCAAGCAATAAGTAGATAATGCACTTAACCGTTCTAGTGGGCAATGACTGAATCTGCACAAGCATACTGAGACCAAACGTCTCCAGCTGGCTTAAATGCTGTTTTTGAAGCGTAAATGTCGCCAGTCCATAGATTATACGTGACATAACATATGTTGTTAGAAAGCTAGAGCAGATTTTTGCCGATAAGCCGTTAGACCCGTGCATGCCGATTCCGGTAAGGCTGTAAAACGTTCGCCTTGCACGTGGTATTCGCTCGTCTATATTTAGCTTAACCTCTCCCTTTGCTGCACGAATGAGGTCCAAATGGGTAGCCTGAGATAATACAGAAAGCTCACGATCTCTCAACTTCCAATCTGACAATATTACAGAGTATCTTTTTGGTAGGGTGTTATATACAATAGAAGACTTCTCTGGATGGATACTGTATCTCTCCCCAGTAGAATAGCGATATGTCAGATCTAACATAAGCTGCACCTCTACGTCTGACTTGCTGATTAAAGTGAGGTCATCTACCACAGTTGGACAACCTGTGTAATGTGCTCCAATGTAGGATCCAGCGTGCACAGCCTCCAGTTGTATTAATAGGTTATTAATATACATCTTGTATAGACCTGTTGACCTCCTTGTCTCACTCATTGCTTAATGGAAAATGCGTCGCTAAGGAGGCCTTTCCATTTAACTTTTGACGTACGGTCAGTATAGAGTAGGTAGATGGCATACAAATAATGCATGTTAAGGCTTTGGTCAAATAGTTGACACTTTAGTGAGTCATGGTCAACTACATCGAATGCCTTCTGCGTATCGAGAAAAGCCATGCAAGTTGGGTATTTTCTCTCTGTATGATCCAAACATGTCTCTGAGATAATTATCCCCGCCATCAGTGCGAAAAGACCGCTGGTGAATCCATACTGGAGGGAGGACTGGTATTTTGGCCAGCTATGTTCAATTCTATTGAGGAGGATGTGCTCAAAGAGTTTACCAATAATGGATGGTACCTTGATTCCCCAATAATCATTTGGATTTGTTGCATCTTTCCCATTTTTTATGGATGGGGGTAATTACACCCGATTTGAAGGTTTTTGGGATACATTTATTTTCTAGAATGAAGTTAAGCAGCTGCGTTAAGATTGGTGTTACAGACTGTCCAGCAAAGCCAAAATGTTCAGCAGCAAGAATGTATTCATCTGATGATTTTCGCATATGGAGTTTACCAATGGCTGTAGATACTTCATCAGTACTAATGACTGGGCATATGTCTGTATTTGTCTCATATAAACTTCGTATTAGTTGCAGATCTGTCGCAACGCGCGCTTTATAGTTAGAGTCAAATTGTGAGTGGTTAGCAGGCACAGCAAGATCTTCATAGTAAGTTGCACACCTGTGACCCTGTTGTTCCGGATCTGTAACTACTTCTCCTCCAATGCCTGTGTTTTAATAGTATCTGTGGTGTAAATTATTGCCATGTTTTCATCCATAGTTAGTCATATTGTTATAAGACCTATCGTATCGATGTACAGTCCGTTCTATACAAAAGAAAGTATGTAAGGACAAGCGGTAACTCTCCTTTAGGAAGCTACATCGTGCGATGTATTCAGCGCCTGGAAGCTATCACGTATGATGTATGCACCGGCGGGAAGCTACCACGTATGATGTATGCACAGTTTCGGGTAGCTATCAAGTATGATGTATGCACCGTCGGGAAGATATCACGTATGGTGTATGCACAGGGTCGGGAAGCTATCACGTATGATGTATGCACAGTGTTGGGAAGATACCACGGATGATGTATGCACTTTGTCGGGAACCTATCACGTGTGATGTATGCACAATGTATGTCGGGAAGCTACCACGTATGATGTATGCACAGTGTCGGGAAGCTACCACGTATGATGTATGCATAGTGTCGGATCGCTATCACGTATGATGTATGCACCGTCGGGAAGATATCACGTATGGTGTATGCACAGGGTCGGGAAGCTATCACGTATGATGTATGCACAGTGTCGGGAAGGTACCACGTATGCTATATGCACCATCGGGAAGATATCATGTATGGTGTATGCACAGGGTCGGGAAGATACCACGTATGGTGTATGCACGGTGTCGGGAAGCTATCACGTATGATGTATGCACAGCGTCGGGAAGCTATCATGTATGATGTATGCACAGTGTTGGGATGCTGGCATGTATGATGTATGCACAGTGTCGGGAAACTATCACATATGATGGATGCACCGTGTTGGGAAGCTATCATGTATGATGTATGCACAGTGTCGGGAAGCTACCACGTATGCTGTATGCACCGTCGGGAAGATATCACGTATGGTGTATGCACAGGGTCGGGAAGCTTTCACGTATGATGTATGCACAGTGTCGGGAAAATACCACGTATGATGTATGCACAGTGTCGGGAGGCTATCATGTATGACGTATGCAATGTGTCTGGAAGCTGCCACGTATGATGTATGCACAGTGTTGGGAAGCTATCATGTATGATGTATCCACAGTGTGGGGAAGCTACCACGTATGATGTATGCACAGTATCGGGAAGCTACCACGTATGATGTTGAAAAACTAGGCTGGAAGTTGATCGTCAAATATATGCCAGTGCAAGGAACAATGTGTCCAAAATAATCTCCAATGCAAATGCAAAAATCTCTTACTTCCAAAATATTAGAATGTGCATCTGACTCTAAGGGTTTATTTAAACTAACGTTCTCATTAATGGGCAAGACTAAGGTGACTTCACTTCCCAATATAGATGATTCAATGCAAATCGCCCTATCATTCTCAGAGTTCTTTCACGACAAACTCGATGTTATTCGTAAACAGCTGTCGTGTTCGGTGCAGTCAGAGGAGTTACCATCTGAACACCATGGTTTCAGCAACGAATGTATCGCAAGCCTCGAACCTTTCTCTAAAAACGATGTGATGTTGCTCTTAAAACACTCCAAACCAACTTTCTGCCGACTCGACCCGATTCCTTCACAGATGATATACGAGCATATTGCCATTCTACTGCCCGTCATCACTGCACTTGTAAATTCGAGTTTGGCAAGTGGTACTATGCCGAAAGTCTTCAAGTATGCGCTCATTAACCCTTTCCTGAAGAAATAAGGTCTTGACAAGGACAATCTATACATCTATAGGCCAGTGTCAAATCTGCCTTTCCTATCCAAGATCATAGAAAGTGCTGTGTGTCAGCGACTGTCCGAGCATGTATCTACTCATAACCTACTGTAACCATTCCAGTCTGCCTATCGTAACGGACATAGTACTGAGACAGCACTGCTCAGAGTCCTGAATGACATTCGTTGGGACGTAGATAAAGGCAATGTAGCCTTCTTACTATTGCTGGACCTCAGCGCCGCGTTCGACACAATCGACCACAAGAATCTCCTCGCACGTCTGACCGATGAATTTGGAGTCACAGCACTTGCTTTGGACTGGTTCCATTCTTATCTAACTGACAGGTATCAATCAGTCTATGTTAACGGTATCCAGTCTACTCCAGTTGAACTCACGTGTGGTGTGCCACAGGGATCCACACTGGGACCTGTATTATTTACCCTTTACACGAAGCAGCTAGGATCAGTCATAGGCAAGCACGGCCTGTCGCACCATTTCTACGCTGATGATAATCAGCTTATAAACAGAGTCCAGCCATAAAGCACCCGTTGCGGTCGACACAGTTAAACAGATAGCAGACTGCTGTCAAGATATAAAAACGTGGATGAACACTAATATGCTAAAGCTTAACGATGATAAGACAGAAATACTGCTAGTGGGTCCATCTATTAGGCGTGCAGAAATTTAGCTCGATGCCATCACTATTGGTACTAGCCATGTTAGTTTGTCTAGTAAGGTAAAAGACCTAGAGGTTGTTTTGGAGTGCGAGCTTAGTATGGATAAGCAAGTCAATACTCTTTGCAAGGTGTGCTTTCTTCAACTGAGAACCATCTGTAACATCAGAAAGTACCTGACTAAAGAGGCTACCGCTAAACTATAGCTTCATTGGTCTTATCTAGGCTAGATTTGTGCAACAGCCTGCTCCGAGGTGCGCCAACAAGTTTCATTCGGAAACTTCAATCAGTCCAAAACGCCGCAGCTAGGATAGTATCCCTCTGTAGCAAATATAAGCACATCTGCCCCCGTGCTATACAACTTACATTGGCTACCAATAACTCAAAGAATCCGTTATAAGATCATTTGCCTGACCTATCAATGTATACATAATACGGCACCGACCTATCTGTCTGACCTTCTGCAGACATATTCTCCAGGCCGTTCGCTACGATCTGAAAATAAGCATCTGCTCAAAATTCCTAGTGCAAAAATGTCAACGTATGGGCAGAGATCTTTTTCTTTTACCGCTGCTACTGAATGGAACAATCTCCCTACAAGCCTTAAATTGTCTCCTACCTTGCCCACTTTCAAATTTAGTCTAAAAACATTCCTATTCACTCAATGTTATTCACTAAATTAAATTTAATGTTTTCTCATATTGTATGCGCCTAGAGCATGCTAATGCATGGAGTTTCGCGCGGTATAAATGTACTTATTAATATTATTATTACGTATGCACTGTGTCGGGAAGCTACCACGTATGATGCATGCACAGTGTCGGAAAACTATCATGAATGACGTATGCACAGTGTCAGGATTCTATCACGTATGATGTTTGAACAGTGTCGTGAATTGTGAGCAGATACACTTTAATGCATATCCTCCTCTAATAGGCAGCACCAAAGTTTGACTAAATATGAGGCTTACCAATAGCTGCGAGAGCTAAAGGGGTCATATACACTACATATGGGCTTTCCCCACATTATCGGTATCCCAGGACACATTAACCTATCGGAAAAACCCCGGAATAATCCTAGATAATCGTAAACCCATAATGATACATTGATTATGTCAATATGGCAACTAACTATGTGCTACCCGGAAGGACACACTACTCACGTGCCAATCATTATTGTTCTGTACAGTCATTCACCTATTTTAACGTGAATGGCATCAGATGATATTGATATGCGGCATTGCCTGAGAGTCTTGTCAGGAAATTATTCCCTTCAGCATTGGCATTGCCATCGCGTGAGTCGCTGTGTATTGTTTAGATGGCATTATCTGAATTGCTGTGATTCGGACGCAGTTAATGAAAAAAAAAAAGGCAATTGTAGTCAAATCTCGATCAGTACGTAAGCCCTACATGGGGAGTGTAGTATTACACTCACTGCGTATTCCATGTCTGAACGTTTTGAAATTAGTTCCCTCAATGTTCTATCCTCCTGATATAGGTACATGCGTGTACACAGATCCACCAAAAATGGTGGGCATTGAAATAGAGTTAAAAGAAAACTTAACCTGTTACCATAGAGGGTCAACCACTGTCACAGTGGCCACAAGTCCCTATCAACTGACCTCGGCGGAATCGTGATGTATTCCTTCGGTATTGCAACTAGCGTGACATTTGGCAAGATTTAGTCTCGGTATGTTTATACAATCATTGAGATATAAGCCCAATTTCGTAGCGCTAAGCCAAACCCTTAGCCTGTCAATCTAGGTTGTTGCAGTTAGAGTGATGTCAACAGTTACCCGTTTGAGACACGTCGCTGTAGAATAGCTAAGCATGACTTACTGTGTTGCAATATAGTTAACGAATCATCCATATGTAGACTTAAGTCAACTGCGTATCATTTAAAACAGAGCTGTAACTCGAAGTCACTGTGCCTTTGACATTTGATCATATGACCTCAAAGTCACAGCGTTTCATCTGCTCGGTGAGCATTTATTCAGGAATAGCTGCAGTACACACCCATATATGCCAAAGCAAAACTAACATCGGACATATGCACGACATGCAGCTGCTTATTATTGCTAACTACTTTCTGTAATTTCTTTTAAGAGAAAGACTATATGACAAGCCTTCACACGTAATGCTGTTAAAATGAATTTTCAACATCCCTTAGCACAGCCTCTGATGTTCCTTCATTCTGTGATCGGATTTGGTGCAAGTTGACTTCGATAAAAAAAACCAACTTTTCACATCAAAATTGACACTAAGACACTTAGTACGTGGACAACTTGATGGTTTATAATCATGCAGATAATTAACGGCTGGAATGTTTCAGTTATCTTGCAATAGTCAATAACCAGGAGGTGGTTGCCTTGTATCTGTCTATTAGTTAGCATGTAGCTGTGACGATACCAGACAATCCCCGGTACGCTCATCACTGTCTACGGCTGAGTAGCATAGGGTAATTTTGCATATGTCTACTTAATTGGATTTCATGCCACGAACACTTTCAAATAAGTGAGATGAACAATTTCATATAAGCATCTCACAGTCGGGCCACTCCTGTGCTCCATTTGTGAAACTTAAAACTAATATCGTCAATATATTGTAATTTCATTGCATAGCAATACTAAATATACACCTACCATAATGAACAATTCTACCTGAATTTAGAAGTAATTGCAGCCAACTAACCAGATGCAAACAGGCACACAGACAAAGAGGCAGACGTACATACAGGCAGGCATGCAGGCAGACAGGCAGACATGCATGCAGGCTGTCAGGCAGGCAGGCAGACACGCATGTATGCAGGTAGGTAGGCATGCATGCAGGCAGGCAGGCAGGCAGGCAGGCAGGCAGGCAGGCAGGCAGGCAGGCAGGCAGGCAGGCAGGCAGGCAGGCAGGCAGGCAGACAGACATACAGACAGACAGACAGACAGACAGACAGACAGACAGACAGACATACAGACATACAGGCAGACAGACAGACAGACAGACAGACAGGCAGGCAGGCAGGCAGGCAGGCAGGCAGGCAGGCAGGCAGGCAGGCAGGCAGGCAGGTAGGTAGGCAGGCAGGCAGGCAGGCAGGCAGGCATGCAGGCAGGCAGGCAGGCAGGCAGGCAGGCAGGCAGGCAGGCAGACAGGCAGGCAAGCAGGCAGGCAGGCAGGCAGGCAGGCAGGCAGGCAGGCAGGCAGGCAGGCAGGCAGGCAGGCAGACAGACCGACCGACAGACAGACAGCCCTATATATACGAACAGGCGGGCAGTCAGAGAGTCAGATGGACGGACAGCCAGATAGGCGAACAGACGGACGGTCAGACATTAGGTAAATACTTTCATATCAGACTAGGGAATAGCATAGAAGAATAAGTTCTCTCAGAGGGTAGTATTGATTAATGTAATTAAATTGTCCTTGAGTCGCCTACTTGTCTTCTGCTAGTGGGAAGTATTCTAACAGATGGAATAGGTACTACATAACGCCGTGCGTGCATCTATCGTTGATCTTAGCCAGACAAATGCATATCTCATCTTCATTGCATATATCACGGGAATTAAGAATATATGTATTCCATACTTAGCAGGCACACACTCTGTGAGCCTCGAGACAGCCATCGATAAGCATGAAAAACATGCTTCTCAATTTCTACATGATATGGGCAAGCAAGATTTATTCGCTCCGTTTAGCAAATCATCTCACCTTTCATGCGGCAGTGTGTATGCAGACATTGTTTCGAGTTGTCATTAGTTCTACCAACCGTATAAAAGGTCACTCCATAATCAATCATACTTGACAGTCAATTGGTTGTGTGTAATCTCCAGTAATGCTCAGCCTCGGATCAAATCTTTTACAGCTTTAGAAATACTAAATGTTTTCCCACCATTACTGTAAATCTGCAATTAAACTGTTATTCAAAGAATGTGAATTATTCTTTGTAGAGCACTTTAGCAACAGCCGCAGGCAACGCTACGTTCGCAGATATTCTGGAATCAACACTAACGTTGCAACAGTGAGCATTTCGTCCGAGACTTTCTCAGCATATTTGGAGTCAGATAACCAATGTTGTGATGTCAATAGCAGAATATAAAATCCGACAATCTGTAAATATAACATGTTTCATAACTTATCGAATGCCATCATTATTCAGGATATTACATATTAAGACAGCAGAATAGTTCGTGACATGGAAACTATTCAGCAGATAATCAATTTATATATTGGTTATCTGCTTTGCAATAGTTTTATCTGGAAATCGTTATGATTTGAATAATCTAATGTACAATGCTACTCGGGTGGGGTGTGGGGTGTTGAACTCGTTGAAAGCGAACGGCAAAACACAAAAATCAATTTACAGAACATTGTCCTGGATATTTGGAAGCTATTTTGAATTAGAGCTGTTACTCTAGGTTCTTGTCAGATTAGTTTAATACTATTTAACACAGCACGTGTATCATTACCTCCGAAGTGAGATTCTGAGAATTCGCACATTAATGGGTAAATCTTCTCAAATATATCAAGATATGTAGTTAGTTCATGCCCATTTGCAGTTATTGAGTCGGTTAGCCAAGTGGTCATAGATACAGACTTCCCTTGACCTGCAAATAGACATTTATCATAGCCACTGCACATACCTGTTTTGACATGATTCGCTGTGAATTGCCTAAATCCAATTATTTCATGTGAATATGGGAAAGCTAAATTCGATAATTGAAGATCTGCATATTTAAAAGGAATCCAAAAGTAAGTGACAAATATGTTTCATCACCAAGCATTAATATATTGTTATGTGTTGGACGAAATATGTGATACACAACTTCAGACTGGTGCCATGCATGGCAGTCTAATGACAATTAAAAATAAGACGCATTGCGCAATATTAATAGTAAAGACTGTGGAAAATTAGCACACCAGCTATCCCACGAATGTCTGTGTTGTCAAATACTTATAAGTCCTGTAAATGTGTATTTCTTTATGAGCATAGTGACTCTGTTACCTAAACATACACACTGCCACGCAGGCACGCACACATGCACACACGTACATGCACGCATGCACGACCGCACGCACGCACACACACACACACAGACATATACATATACATACAACCACACACGTGCGCGCACAGGCACAAACACACGCTCGCGCGCGCGCATGCTCGCACGCACGCACGTGCATGCATACACACGTACACCCACCCACCCACCCACCCACATATACATACACGCACGCACGCACACACGCACGCACGCACGCACGCACGCACGCACGCACGCACGCACGCACGCACGCACGCACGCACGCACGCACGCACGCACGCACGCACGCACTCACGCAAGCACGCACGCACGCACGCACGCACGCACGCACGCACGCACGCACGCACGCACGCACGCACGCACGCACGCACGCACGCACGCACGCACGCACGCACGCACGCACGCACGCACGCACGCACGCACGCACGCACGCACGCACGCACGCACGCACGCACGCACGCACGCACGCACGCACGCATCCACGCACGCACGCACGCCCGCACGCACGCACGCACGCACGCACGCACGCACGCACGCACGCACGTACGCACTCACGCACGCACGCACGCACGCACGCACGACGCACGCACGCACGCACGCCGCACGCACGCACGCACGCACGCACGCACGCACGCACGCACGCACGCACGCACGCACGCACACTTTAACTAGTAGGTTTATTTTATATCCTGGACTCAGCACATAATTTCGCGTTAAATGTAACGATAATGTTATTTTCAGTTTCTTGAGCCCGTTAATTCCATTTGAAATGCCATCTGCATAGAGATGCTTGCAGACGATTTCTGGCGAGCATCGTCACAATTACTGTTTTAGCAAAACAAACTGCAATACAGAAGCTACACAGGCGATTCTAATGATGGCTGACCAGTATCAATTGCTTCAATGACAGGAGAGGTTCACCTAAATACACATACATATATTGTGTCCATGCGGGAATGTTGTACACTGCCATGTCAATGAGAGGACTGCAATTAAAAATCTCGTGTTTACCACTCATGATTTAACAACGTTTATATCACCTTATTGCAGCGCTGCCTCGGTATTCCTTCTCGCAATCCAATACCTGGCCTGCCTTGAGCCATAGATGCATTATTTAAATACATGGCAAGTCCTTAGCACATGCCATTTAATTCTTGCCTGGGCAATTGCACACAGCATTCCAAGTTAGAATTCGAATTTAGCCTCCAGTACCCCCTTGGCATGTCATCAAGAAGGCACATTTTACAAAAACCAAGCAGCACTCTGATACAACTGATCGAAAATCATATTGAAGTTATTGCTTCTAATTGCTCAAGGAGAAAGGAACATCTTACTATAGATTTTGTTGATCGATTCCAAGTATTCACTCTAACTGAAACCATGGACTTATATTTTTCGTACTATGTACTAAGATCGTAAACGAGCTTATTGATTTTGATATGGACGACCAAGCATAATAGTGCATACTCGCCGAAGTCGTCTTCGGGTCAAGAATTTACTTTTCTATTTGAATTCCATTGAGAGGGGTCGGGAGGGAAGTGCCGCTGGATGGTCGTTGGATGAATAGTAGAGAGTGTGGGAGAGATAGCAAAGGTAGGCGGATGAATACTGTGAAAACAATTTGAAAAATTATAACAGGAGCAGCGCCCTGTCAAATTAGATTCAAATAATTTATCAATTCAATAGTAAAGGCATGAATGAAATCCAATTCATATACTTGACAGACCTTTCTTGCTTTATGACGGAGATATACTATGACACAATGAGTGTGATGTCAAACTAGATATGTCGTAATTGATTGTGATGCAGCTAGGATCCCTCTATTATAATTAAATACATTTTCTGTAGGCGATGCTGCTGGTTCCGAATGAATAGCATGTTCTGTAGGAGATTGGTGTTGAAGACACACGATGCTGCCAGTGACAACTGAATATAATGTGCAATAGGAGATTGGTGATGAAGGCTCTCGATGCTGCTGGTGATGAATGAATAGCGTGTTCCGTAGGAGAATGGTGTTGAAGGCACGCGATGCTGCTGGTGACAAATGAATAAAATGTTATGTAGGAGGCAGGTGCTGATTGCACGCGATGCTGCTGGTGACGAATGGAGTGCATGTTCTGTAGGAGGCAGGTGTTGTAGGTACGTGAGAGTTCTGGTGACGAATGAATAAAATGTTCTGTAGGAGAGGGGTGCTGATTGCACACGATGCTGCTGCCAAATGAATAGAATGTTATGTATAGAAGCAATGGATTTTGCTCTGAAAGAATAGTTAAGATTGTATCATCAAACATATATAAAGATCTACTTGGTCTACATCTGACCGAAGCAGATCATCTGTCTTTACAGTGTGTGGCTCACTGACGGGAATTCCAATGTGTGGGTTTTCAATCGAGGAAAGAAGACTCAGACATAAAAGCATCTTACGCAACCTAAGAACCAAACATAAAACTTCATGTCAGTCAAATCTTCGATATTTAAGATAAATTTCACTTGCAGCATATTGAATTCCGTTTCTCGCCCCTCTATGTATGTACATATCAGTCTACAGATGTGTCTTATTCAATTGGCAAGGTTAACGATCATTAAATTCGAATGCGGGTGTGCATCAAATCCTATTTCTCTATGACCCTTTTGGAACTACTTTGTTACAACATGTGAAATGATGATTGTATATGATTGTGTACGAATAGATAAAAAGCCACTCCTGAAATTTAACTTCAGTCCCACGAGCCGATCTAGTAGTTATTGTAGATTATTATTATTACCTGTGCCAACATCAGCAACACTCGTAGACGGTACCACGGCACACACCTTCGAAGTGTCCTACGCATAGATCTAGAAAAACGCTGGATTGGTTAACTTTACGAAAAAGAAGATCCTGAATGAGATAAGAACTCTGGTAAAGGACAAAAAGAATTAGCAACCGAAGAAGATGGACTTATTTAAGCAGCATAATATCATTATAGTCATCGTCGTTATAGTCCTCATCGTCGAACTCGTCGTGGTCGTCGTTGTCATCATCATCATCATCATCATCGTCATCGTCATCATCATCATCATCATCACTATCTCTGCTAGATGAGTCAATTCATTGAAACAAATGTGTGATTGTTTCACGTTTCCTCTTTCATATTTATGTTTTCCGGAGTTTCTGGTTATGCCCTCTATCCGCTTTAGATGTATATTCGTATGCATGCCTGCACTGACAACTTTTGCATTCTTGTTACAAATATGGAACTGGGGCGCAGACCTCAATGATCGATACAGTTCGCGGACGTCAATGGCTGGCCGCATTCACAGACGTCAATGACCGATACCGTTCGTACAGAAATTGATGAACCAAGAGAATGGGAGAGCGCAATTAATATTTTCTAATTTTAGAGTCCTGATTAATATGTTATTCCACTCCACATTTACTACATTCCGTAGGAAATTTTGACTAATCTGTTCTCGCCACATAAAACCTGAGCTATCAGACAAAGAACAGGATACGTCTCAGCATCTCTAGATTAATCGTCACATACACATTGTATTGCACCGTGATGATTTGATAGGCAATCTTTACTACAACCGATAAATACATCACGGGGATTTGTTGACATCATCATTGGGAATAACTGCTATTCAAAATCTGTACTAATGATCTCATTGGAACAAACATAATCCAATATGAAAAGTGTTAATATGTCTGCCAGGTGAGCATTACCAGTGGCGCAATCATTGTAGAAAAGTACTTTGCAACATCGTGCCGGAATAATAGATATGCATGTAATGATGGTATGAATTAAATACAATTCATAATGGGTGTTCCTATAATCCATGTTTTCTTTCAAACTGTAAATTTCTTCCTGATGGTATCAAATTAAATTAACTTGAAATAATATTTGTTGGATAAGGCTAGCATTATCTCCATTATATTGTTATGATTCCCGTGAAAAGATATTACAAGGTATCATTCCAGACCCAACACGTTTCCATATAAGTCTGGTGGACTTCGTAGACGAGGAAAAGTAACCAATTCACGAACTATCCTCAATAGCAACAACCACACTACGAAATGAGAATCTATTTATGAATGAATCTAAAACTGTGTCCACTCACATGCAGTATATCTATCGACAAATCACAAAGGCTAAGTAAATGACGGCCCGCTTTCTGTTGGCGAAAGATCGAGGAAAAGAGAAATGCTGGGCTCACTAGTCTGCATACTGCTGACAATGCTGCACGATGCGTTAGGTGAAACGTAGTTTTCAAGACCTTGTGGAAGCGGTAGATTAGTAGATTAATGGCGCCCTTGACAAAATGAACTACGTTTGCAGAACACAACCTGTTTATCCTTGATTCTGCACAACGGTAATAGCTGGGCAGCTCCTAAGCCAGCCCTAGACAAACATAATGCCTGTCACCATAAACACCTCTCCACCATTACTTGTCACCGATAGTCAGCCAGCACACTTTCCATACGACTATACATGATGTGCAATACTTCTCCACTCTCAGTAATGGCCGCCCATCAAAGAGTGCCTTGGAATTCACCGTAATGGTGGGGATGGGGTGGTGGGGGGTCAACAAATATAAAAGCAGGATAGCGGGTGGTAAAAGACGAAAAGAGATGATAGCCACAGAATACAGTACGCTTACAGACATTTATAAATCGCTTTACCATAGAAAAATAAAGCAATACAAAATAATATTACAAATGCTGTGTGAACAGTTTTATAAAATCAATTAGACACGATTGTGACATACGTAGGCAGTACGCATTCTCAGTCAGCATCTCCATACGTAGATCCATTAATTCAGAGATAAAAACATCATTTACTGATCTACCAATAACCAACACTAAATTCAAACATGTGGCTTCTCATTGGAAACTGGCTACAAGGTTTGTCTTGCACTGCTTGGCTCACACACAGATGGCATTGCAATATTTATCTTGCTCTTGATGGCTCATATACAGATCTCATTGCAATGTTTATCTTGCTCTTGATGGCTCATATACAGATCTCATTGCAATGTTTGTCTCGGTGCTGGTAATCAGATATGGCGAAGCAAAGCAGATAAAGGCAATCACATATTTGTATTGCTGCACTGTTGGAAGCATGTTTATTCAGCTTTCAAACAGGGGCCTTTGGTTCAAGCGTATCATAATGACCTTTTAGTTATTTGTTTGCTTGTACGCCGCTGACTTATGTGTATATATATATATATATGTGCGTGCGTGCGTGCGTGCGTGCGTGCGTGCGTGCGTGCGTGCGTGCGTGCGTGCGTGCGTGCGTGCGTGCGTACGTGCGTGCGTGCGTGCGTGCGTGCGTGTGTTTACGCCATAACGGAAATGTCGCTATTTAAAGCTTTCTAATTTTAATTGCCTTTACGCACGGAAACGCCAATTATTATTGATACATTGAATCAGCGGAGCACACACATTTTAAATCATACTAACGTCATACACAAGGCAGCTATATATAAAATCTACTCAGGTCTTCATCGTCGTCGTCGTCGTCGTCGTCGTCGTCGTCGTCTTGTTCCCACATATATTGTGTATCCCTATGTCCTAGTTATCATTGCTATTACCAGACCATATTCACAACTGACTTCTCGACAAGATAGGCTTACATCTCGAAATGTTCTTTTAGCTCTCTTATATTAATATGTAATTCTTGGTTGGAGGGTAATTGCTTTGTTTAAATGCACCCATCCATCCTAGCTTCAATTAAAACGTGGCATACCATTCTGAACAGTGAAGACATTTAAAATTATCTGATGGAAAGCAGTTTTTGTGATAACTAAGGCCTTGTAGGTCTCCTGCGGTTTAACATATAAGGTTAATCGTGCGATCCATGTTTAGCAATGACCCACCCATTTCTAGAAATGCCCCGCACATTTTTCGTAATGCTCTTTCTGGGTTTTACCCCGTCATGGAATCGATTAGTAAATTTGAAGCCTGAATTATCAGAATATAAATATCAAGGTAGTTATACAGCTGTTAAATAATTAGAAAGTAATATGACTTGGTGATGCTGCGGTATAGTCAATGTAATATTTATTAAATTGTAAATTCATCAAAGACATACAATTTCAAATTTTTTGAGATTGACTTTCTAATTTTTCTGGTGGAATATTCGTCATTCCGATTGGGACGCCACTTCACATGTGACGTATTACATTATGACAGCAGATACTTGATGGTCAGATCGGAGGCTTATAACGTTGAAGATACATTAGATCATGCCTATATATCAGGCACACAATGAGCCATTATAAGATGGCCATTGGTGTACGTTGTCTCGTATCACATGTCAGCTCATGTGTGTTTTGTGGCCGATATGATAGTTCTCAAGGAATTGTGGGCAGCTTATAAGCATGGACTTGTCTACTGATTGTCTCCATACACATACTCTTAACACTCTGGACCAGGAAAGACGAATTCGAGTATTTATTTACAATTTAGTAAGTATTATGTTGAGTATTTTGAAACCACGTTGACTGAGAGCTGGTGTTGCTGCATTTGAAAAGTTGAGATATATGTAGCACACAGCCGTGACTAGCAGAACTAAAAATTAGAGCCATGCCTTCCTGTCTAGTAGGAGTAGATACATTATGTGTTCATCACCCCAGTCACACATTGATCACTCACTACACGCACCTGCATATTCTAAGATGTTTGAACTGACATACCTCACCATTAATTACCATGTGTACATACTTGCATACATAATAACATCAAACGGCCACGGGCAGTATGTATTAAAACCCAAGGAAACAGCTCAAGCAACGACAATGAAACGCAAGTAGAGCGTATTTTATAGCATACATCTTTGGATTCTGATTACAATGAATATGACAGTGCTGACAACGACGAAGACACCGCATGCACCACGCTCAACATCGACACCGATGCTGATACTGGCACTGGCATCGGCGATAGTGGCAACAACCAAGACGATGCAATAAGGTACTACATCATAGATTGCAACTAGCGCGCAATCGATAATTGCGCATCTGAGCATCTTTTCCATACAATAAATGCATTTCCTTCAATGATATAGATGACTCTATTATTTATAATGAACAGCGAATATAACTAATTACAAAGAATGCATATACCACTGATAAACCCGATGGTTTGTTTTTGGCAACATGTTGCTGTGTGTACTTTGGACTCGACACTCCTATCTCTGGTCCAACTATCCCCCAGGTACGCTATGCTGCTATACACATTCCGATTCCGCTGAGCAACTACCAGTAGCATTACATACCTAGGCAGCTATTCACTCTGTTGTCAGGAAGTAACTTCGTGTATGAACTCTTTCTCCATCTGTTATGTGCTATTTGACTCCGGGCCAGACAGATGTACCTAACACGTGTGCAGTTGACAACTGTCTTTGGGGCCAAATAATGTTTCCTACAAACATGTAGTCTTTTAAACTTTTGACCATAAAATTACAAATTTTAAATATCATTTACAATTTAATAAATATTATAGTGACTAAATTAAAAGAATGTGAATAGGAGATGTTGCAGCATATAGCACCACGGTGCTACTTTAAAATTAATTTCAAAATAACCAACAACTTATCTTGACCTTGCACTTGAGATTCTGAGAATGCAAGGTTATATATCAAAGCAAACGTGAATCTGAGTAGACCCCATTGATTGTAAACGGGCCATTCCCTTTCAGAACTTGGTTACTCCCGCTTGGGCATTGTGTTGGTAAATGTACTAAAGTTCTTACAATAACGAACATAGAAACATAATCATGCACAAATAGTGTTAACCCGGTGCTCTCTCGCTGGGGGACATGTTATTGTATTTGCAGGATATTCTATGTGTTGACAACTGGTTGATTGAACAATACACTGGTTTACCTGTCGAGCAATTTCTTTTGATGTAGGAACTATATAGGGCATTTTGAACCAAAATTAACTATACGTGTTATTAATGTTTTCTTGAGGCACTTAATTACATTTGAAATTCACGTTGGAGAGGAATTCATGCAGACCTATTCTGGCAAGCATTGCCACAATTAGAGTCTTAGCAGTACAACCTGCAATACAGAAGCTACTCAGGATGTGCTCAAAGTTGGTAGCCATTTCCAATTATATTGAGGACATAAGACACGCACATAGAGAAATAGACATCACCATAGTTCACGCGAGCGTGGATGATTGCCACTACCCAGCAAAATAGCGTGCCAGGTGTATAACTCCCTGTCAAAGATTGTGGACATCAACTGCAATTACGAATCTCATTGTGCTAATAACGTTTGTATTGCTGCCTAGATAGTTATTTTCAAATACAATACCGGGCGTGCCTTGGGATATGGCTACAATAGTTAAATACATGACGCGTCCCTTAATGGCAAGCCATTCACATTTTTTTTTGCAGCAAATACTCATGTAATTCCAAGTTTGAATTCGCATTTTGCCTCTAAACAGGCTATTATCTTGCCATCAGCAAATGGCAAGCACCTCTCTGATAGCATTAATTGAATATCGTAAATTAGGTTATTGCTTTCAAATGCTCGAGGTGAAATTAAAATTGCATCGTGTTTTCCCTCTAATGATTCCCAAGTGTACAGCTGAAACAATAACATGGAAGGAAAGAAATGCAGGTAGCTAATTAAAGGTAAACATACACATGAACATCTTGTGTCTATTGACATTGAAATGGCGTACACATACACGTGTTGGTTCCCAAAATGCGGCTTCAGTTCAGCATTTTATATTTTACTCATAGAGGGCGCATGCACGCACGTACACATGCAACCCACACGCACGCACGCACGCACGCACCCACGCACGCACGCACGCACGCACGCACGCACGCAAACACACTCGCACACACGCACGCACGCACGCACGCACGCACGCACGTACGCACACGCACACACTGAGAGAGAAATTGAAATCCCCATATTTCACTTGAGTGTGGGTGGTCTGCACCTCACTGCAAAGGAGGGTCCCTCGTGTACACTCCCATACCCTGTCAAAGATCGTGAGCCCTGATGTCAGTTATTTACTGCTCATGCTCTAATACAGTTCTTATTGCTGCCTTGCTATCTCTCCTCAAATACAATACCAGACATGCCTCGGGATATGGATGATATATTTAAATACACGACAGGCTCTTAACGACAAGCAAATCCATTTGTTTTGCAGCAAATGCACATGTAATCCCAAGTTTTAATTCTCATTTTGCCTCTAAACCGGCCATTAGCTTGCCATCTCCAAGGCGCATTTTACAAATGTCAAGGACTTCTCTGATAGCACTAATCGAATATCGTATTTAAGTTATTGCTTTCATTTGCTCGGGGCGAAATACAAATTTCATCATGATTCCCGTGTGTACAGCTAACAACAATACGATGGACGGAAGAACATGCAGGCAGCCAATTACGGGTAAAAGTAAACATGAATATCTAGTGTCTATTGATCTTTAAATGGCGTACACATACAAGTGTTGGTTCCCAAATTTGGCTTACGGTCAGCATTTTATATTTGGGTTAATTTACGTTTAGAGAGCGGGGATGGGGAACTGAAGACGGTAGAGGAGGGAAGAGAGACAGTGTGTGTGTGAGCCCGCATGCGTAATAGAGAAAGAGGAGAAAGAGAGATAGAGAGAGAGAGAGAGAGAGAGAGAGAGAGAGAGAGAGAGAGAGAGAGAGAGAGAGAGAGAGGGGGTGGGGGGAGGGAGGGAGAGAGAGAGAGAGAGAGAGGGAGGGAGGGAGGGAGGGAGGGAGGGAGAGAGGGAGGAAGGGAGGGAGGGAGGGAGGGAGAGAGAGAGCGAGAGGGAGGGAGGGAGGGATGGAGGAGGGAGGGGAGGGATGGAGGGAGGGAGCGAGGGAGGGGGAGGGGGAGGAGGAGGGAGAGAGAGAGGGGACAGGGAGGGAGGGAGGGAGGGAGAGAGAGAGAGGGAGAGAGCGAGAGAAGGAGGGAGGGGAGGGATGGAGCGGGGGGCGCGGGAGGGAAGGAGGGATGGAGGGAGGGGTGGAGGGAGGGGTGGAGGGAGGGGTGGAGGGCGAGAGAGAGAGAGACGGAGAGAGAGAGAGGGAGGGAAGGAGAGAGAGCGGGGGAGAGAGAGAGAGATGTGGGTGGGTGGGGTTGAGTGGGGGAGAGGGGCATACTTTTGGATGGGGAGTTACATGAAAGTCGCGCGAGAGGCAGATGGGGAGAGGGGTAGATAGAGAGGGTGATAAAGAAATAGTGAAAGAAAGAGGGGACGAGATGGATAAAACAGATGGAAAAGATGTGCCGAATCAAATGAAAATTTTACCATAAGATAGTATTATTGAGATGAATGCAGAAACGTTAATTAAGAACAACCACGAGATCTGATCAAGCTGAAAGCGGACGATGCTCCAACCAAGAAGAATGCAAATCAATTCAGGACTCAAGTCAGTACTATCAGCTGCGCAAAAAGATGCTATTCATCGAGTTGTAAACGCAGGCCACAATTCCACATAAACAATTGCTGCTTCTTGAAGGCATTCTGCATGCGGTAAATCACAGAAGTGAGGATAAATCTGCACGAAGCTATCCCATACATAATGTAACAATGTGTTATTAGCCCAACTCATACAGAACGATATTTTATGCAAGGCAGTATCCTTACGATTATTTCCACTATGTTAGGCAGGAGTAAACTCTGCAATAACGGTCTCAATCGTAGCCCATTTCTAGATAAGCTCTGTCCACATTTTGTCCATTTTGGCATCGATTTCAAGCATTCCAAAGTGATGAACCCTATGCCCGCGGCTAACTGACCAAGGGATCGATCAACTGACTGGCCGATACACCGCCCAAATGATCAACTAACTGGTCATCTGGTTGATAGACTGAATGCGCGAACCAACCCACTCCGACCTGAATCAATCGACCAACCGCCTGACTGGCTAACTGAAGAATAGTTCGACCAACCGAGCAACTGGTTGACCGACCAATCAACCAACTGACAGAGCAATTGACTGAGTGCCTGACTAACATGCACATAGACACACATTGAGACAGGCAGTGAGACTGACGGACGGGCAAACATACATAGAGACAGACAGTGAGATGGACGCATGGACGGATTGCTAGACGGATGGATGGAGAGACAGACATAGGAACAGCCATGCAGACGGACGGATGGCTAGACGGACGGACGGATGGACAGTCGGGTGGGCGGGAGGACGGCGTGACGGACGGGCATAAGGACGGACAGGCAGATATTGGGTAAATACTTTCATATGAAACTAGGGAACAGAATAGAAGAATAGGTTCTCTCAGAGTATTGATTAATATAATTATAAAGTGTCCTATTTCTAGTGGTGAGTAATCGCGATTCTAACAAAGGAAATACATAATAAATAAA
Source organism: Chaetoderma sp. LZ-2023a (assembly GCA_034401795.1). Taxonomy (NCBI): domain Eukaryota; kingdom Metazoa; phylum Mollusca; class Caudofoveata; order Chaetodermatida; family Chaetodermatidae; genus Chaetoderma; species Chaetoderma sp. LZ-2023a. Next base: position 173,989,109 of record CM067359.1, read on the forward strand.
TCTGTACGTCAATCTGTCCTTGCAGTTAGCCATACCAATGTGTATATGATCTGTATTGGGAGTATCACTGTCTTTAAACATTCAAATATTCCTGCTTACCAGATACACACTCTGTAATTCTGGAGACAAACGCCGATGAGCATCAATAAAATGGTTTATTTTTATTTTACATGGATGAGAAATGTGTAAGTGCTTACTTTGTCAAAGCATGCCTTCTTCCATGGGACAGTTTTCATTAGTTCTACTAATGTCATGAAAGCTCCAATAACCAGCCACTACGTCATCAATCATATCTGTCCACTAATTATGTGTGTATGTGTGTGTGGGGGTGCGTGGTGGGTGGGGGGAGGTTGTTGGGCGAGGGTAGGGAGGGTGAGATACTGCGTGTGCATGGGTATGCGTGTGCGCGCGTGCGCGTCTACTTGCACGTGTGTGCCCCAGTAATACTCAGCTTCAGATCACAATATGTACAACTAGAAATGTTATAAATTTATTGAAAGTGCGTTACTAAAATGTTGATGTTAAATTCCATTCAAATCATGTCCTCTATTCTTAGTAAGATGCCAGAGCAATGCGTCATGTCTACAGAGATTCAAGGAATTTAGACTAAAGTTCTAACAAAAAGCATGTTATGTCTTGACTTACTTAAAGGATAGCTAGTCAGCTACTCAATGGCGGAATATAAGCCTTTCTGTAAATAACGTATCGAATTACATGACCATTCAGAATATTACGGATGGAGATACATGACAACTCACGAAAATGTTAAAATGCTTCCAAAATAAAATAATGTTTATCCATGATGTAGGAAATGTTATAGGGAATATTTTGAACACAATGGAACTTTCCGTGTTTAGCTATGCCACTCCCACCTTTAGCTAAGCTCCACCCACACTTCGCTCGTGTTTGGATAGATCGATCTCTGAACAATCTGACTACCAATTTCCAAGAAACTACACAGATAAGCTGTTGAATATTTTGAAACTAATTTGACTGGGTGCTGTTGCTGCATAAGGCAGCAATAGCGCCAGGTCAAATTAGTTTCAAAATATTCAACAGCATGTTTATTAAATAGCAAAGAATTACAAAGACATACACTTCTTACAACGTGTCGGACTATTGAGATTTGATGACGGTCTATATTGAACCCTTTGTGACGTAGTGATTGTGACATCATCATATACACGCGGAGCTGATTATGACGTCATACGAGGTAAGATGATCGAGGCATACTCTGGAAAGGTGGATTGGATTGGAAGACATTGTAGTCTTAGACCGTCATAGTTCAAAGTATTCACCAATACGTGTTATTTTGTTTTGGAAGCATGTTGAGTTATTTCAGAACGGTACTGCTGTCATTGATCTGGAAAGTATTCCCAGCTAATGAAGAATTATATATTTTCCATCTGCTTTCCAATGGTTTCATCTGTGCAATCGTTAACGTTGAATAAACAGATGTCAAATGCCACTGAAGAATGGGACAAATATGCATATCAACTTTAATGTTAAAGAAATATTTAAAAAATTAATTTGAATGTGTGTTCTTGCTGCGTACGATGGAAACATGTTCCTGTGTGGTTAGGATCAAATTATCAATATCTTACTTGTATAGTCACGTTCAAATGGACATGGTGAACATCTAGTGTTCAAAAGGTTAATCATGTGCAATATACTTACAGATTATTTCCCTTTTATGGACAATGTTGATTTTAATATTTGCCAATGAGCTCCACTTAAACTGGATAAGCGAGCTCCTTTCAAACTTTCAACTTTTATCTGTATGGCTGGGTTTCAATGAGTCATTAAAATTGAATAATAAACACAGTGATATTTGCTTCGTCCGCAATACTCTCTCAGCCATTGAGTGCCAGTTATATTAGTTATCTTACAAAATAGTTAACTCGTACGCTTTTGTGTATGCATTAGAAATACCAATACATGTATTATTTATTATTTGTTTTGCCAATATTATTTTACAAACAATCGTAGCAAAGTTTAATATGCTTATACATCATGACTAGTTTCAACCTTTTCTGTGGAGTGTGATGTACGGCGCTGATTTAAAAAATCGGCTTCCTACACACAATGTAACACGCATCCAAGCCTCATGGCTTCAAATCCTAGTTGCGCGTGATGTGTGTGATCCACGCGATCAAATTTAATTATGCAGTTGGTCAGTCTGTGGTGTGTGGATAATTCATCCATTTCATAACGGTATGTGGTTATATAATTGCTACCGAATACTGTTGAGAGATTAATTTGTGACTGCATACTAGTATAAGTTCAAGTTTTAAACATCACTATTATAGATTATACGTATTTCCTTTTAATGCACAAACATAGAACTTGAGTTAACTGTGATATACGCACGTACACTGATATAGTTAGATCTAGTAATTCGATTAACAAATCATTGAAAAGAGACCAAGCATTACTTACACAATATATTTTTCCATATTTATGTTCTTAGCTTGTGGAACCGCATCGGAAATCATATTAAGATTCTGACATAGCAACTGTAGACCTGATATTTATCTTTCCTTCGCTTTAAAACGTAGAGCTCTGTCCTTATAGGAAACGCGTGTTATAGTGATCGAGGGCAATGGGCATATGTTGAATCATCAATTTAATCAAAATCGTAATGTAATTGAGAGAATAACTTTTCTGGTTTTCTAAAGATCTGACAAATCGTACCTCGTTCAAAGAAAACACCAGTACAGTCAAATTTGTCAAATGAGCTAGTAGGTCATAACAACATCTGGTGATACGATGGCTATTTGTGAAAAAAGGCATCGCACCTGTCTTATTCATTTCCATAACATTTTGGATAAATTTAATAATGTAGCCTACATTAAAAAATGTGAAAGCCAAATATCATTTTTCTAATGAAATGGTTTATTTATGTAATGTCATGCATACACTACAATCTAGTTAAACATAATAGTGTCCGCTTTCCTAGACTGTCTGCGGATTACGCGGATTAAGCGGATTAAGCGTACACAGAATGTTCAAGCACCGGTCAATACATCGATAGTCTGTCAACACGAAGCTTAAATTGTTATTTTTCCAACTGTATTTGAAGTATTGATTCTACAGATCGTAGAATTGTCCAAGGCACACATGTCTGAATGTAACAAGGCAATGTGTTCCATTGACAAGTGTATAGATTATTATTTCTAATTAAACCATTAAACCCTATCTCAGCAATGCGAACAGATTCACCAAGGCAAATATGTATATTGGCGTAACTGGAAGGCGGACCAATGACAAGAATACTGATTATTATATCTAATGATACAAACACGTATCTCTTTCTTACCTGTTACAAGACCAATTCAATGCGAAGATTGACAATAAGTAACACAACCCATTGTAACGCTTCGACCATCTCTCTCTCTGTCTCCCTCTCTCTCTCTCTCTCTCTCTCTCTCTCTCTCTCTCTCTCTCTCTCTCTCTCTCTCTCTCTCTCTCTGATAGTGGATGTGGAGGTTGTGGTGGTGGCCGAGGTGGTGTCGGCGGCGGCAGCGGCGGTGGCGTCGTCAACGACGACGACGGCGACGATGACGACGATGGCAGCGATGTTGATGATGACGGCGACGGCGCCGACGACGACGACGATGATGATGATGATGAGGATGAGGATGAGGATGAGGATGATGAGGTTGAGGATGATGCTTACAATCAACGATAGCATAAACAGTAACCAATGCATTTGGTAGTAGCAGATAACAATCAACTATGTTTCATAGTTATACACATAATATGTGTTCATTTGCAGAGAGTGTGTTGAACTTAATCTCTCATATGAAAATTCCAGAGATCAAGATATTCAACCTGTATTACAATTCTGATTAAGCACCTTTGTGTGCAAAATCGTGTCGCGAAATAATACAGATGGCCCTATACCGTATGACATTTTTAATCCTGTTATGAACACATGCCAGTAAAACAAGAAACACGAGCACAATCTATACGCTCCCAGGTGCCCTTTGTCTTTTGGCTGATGCCAATGTAACTGAGATAAAGCATAACACTGATGAAATCGTGATGTAGACGTCTGGATATGTGCTTTTCAAACCAACAAATTGATTATATGAATCTAATGCAAACTGGAAAGAGTATAAATTGGGTAGAAATGCAAACGTGCTAGAATTGCAAAGTCTCCTTCATTAATACCATTTCTCATCACGTTTCATCATTCACCTTAGCTCAACACAAAATACCAATACCTGGCTTTGAAGTAGTGAACCCTCTTATCTCCAATAACACAGTTGGCTTGGCTGGTCGCCTTGCATTGTGATTACAAATTAAAAGCTGCAGAAGCCATTTCTATTGCAGATTTGGCTAATTTAGGTTTCTGCTAGATGATATTACTCATGGGAATCATAACTTAGCTCAAGCTGTATCCAGTGACGTCTATGATGACAATGTTAACAAAGGTTTATTTCCTTGTATATCTGGCCCGATTTCTAAGGGACTGTTCTTCGAACTAATCATATAATCGATGCACAGATGGATTGGATTATTAGACACATATAGTCATATATAATAGTGTATTTTGAGATAATACATTCTATTTATACATTACGTGCGGAATTAAATACATATCTTAATGGCTGTGATCATCTGTACAGTAATCTAAATTGATGTAGTGCTACTTTTAGTTAGATTCTGTGATAAGGTCATTCGTCATTGGTGCATTTAATATGTTTCATCAGAGTGCATTTCAATCTCCCTTATATTAATCTGTTACCATCTCTCTCAGAAGGCTCTAGCCTATTTGACAGTTTGATGCTAAACACCTAGACACTGTGGTGTAATGATCATGGAGCGCTAGACTGCAGATTGTAAGCAACGCGAATGCTGTGATGTAATGACTCGGGATGACTAGACTGGGGATTTTAAACACCTCGAATGCTGTGATGTAATGGCCAGGGATGTCTAGACTGGTGATTTCAAGCAACTTGAATCAGGTGGTGCATTGACCAGGGAGCCATGGGGAGGGAACATGATGTAATGACCTGGAGGCATGGAGAGAGAGGCTGTGATGTAATGGCCAGGGAGGCTTGGAGAGAGGGTATGATGTAATAACCAGGGAGGCAGGGAGAGAGGATGTGATGTAATGACCAGATGGGCATGGCGAGAGAGGGCATGATGCAATGAACAGAGCAGCGTGGGGACATGATCTCAAACGGTTCCAGGTGTAGAATGTAGCAACGCTTTAAATAAATTAGCGTGCACGTGTTTAAAGTGCTTTCACAAAATAAAGTTCATAGAATAGAATTATAATCTGTTAATATTGCTATGATATATGATACCCAGATGTTAATATGTCTAAACAATATCACAACTAACGTGTATAATATAGGGAGTTTAGTACCTGCATGACGCCCTTAAATATTACCCACCCACCCACCCACCCACCCACCCACCCACCCACCCCCATCCCTTCAATCTGAGTATTGATATACAGGGAGACGACATTGGAAAAGAACAAACCTTGTGCGACACCACAGTAAAGCCAGGTTTGAGAGCATGTAAGGATAAACGATCACTTTTAAACATGTTATAGTGTGAAGCCCCATTTTCCTTTAATCACAAATTGCACTGAGTTGCTTGACGTAGGAACCCTGATAGAGTATTTTCCTGAATTCAGAATCAGCAGGTATATAGCCTGCATTTTTAAAACAATTCTTCTAAATCCTGTGATATGTTAATGTACCTCAAGAATGTGACTAAGATAATGAATATAACATGGCATCCAACAGTAAATGGCAGTTCGCATTCACCAACCGGCTTGGAGACATTGATATTCTGTTATTTGCTGGACGAGATATGTGATACACAACGTCATACTTGCCCCATGTATATCAGCGCTATGCCATTTAAAAATAAGACACGTTACACAATACCCGTGGTATACACTGTGGAAACTTCACAAACACTGACTATCCCACGAAGGTTTGTGTCAAAAATAAATATAGGGAAAAAACGAAAAAAAAAGCATTTTTATACATTTCTTAAAGATTACTATTGAAATCTTGGCGAAACCACCTGCCTGGTGATTCTGCCTTAATATACATTGTCACGTTGTGTAAGTCTGCATTTCTGTACCAAAATAGTGACTCTGCCACCTAAACATACACACGCATGTGCACGCAGGCAGGAACGTGCGCACACATGCACGCACTCAATCACAAGGTTGCGATGTGTATTTTTGAAAATGTTTGACTGAATGAGTTACGATATATATTCAGCAATGCTGCAACAACTCAAGTCCTGCAGATTTCTATGGGCGTAAATCAACATACCCGATAGCTCCTTGTAGCAAAGAAAATATACTATTTTGTAATTTATGAATGGAAAACAAGTCATGAATGAATATAGCTAAGTCATTATTTATGATAGTCATCAAACCCCGGGTAACGAGATGGGTGTCGATGTGTATCGGTTGTGAGAATGATGATGTCATCAATATGTGAGTTAGGCCACGCCTTAAGGTCATTAGCTCCGTTAACGACCATGGATGGTGGCACATGACCCAACCAGGATGACGATATAAGGGATCCATTAGTCCACATGCCAGACCTTAGAGCACGTCCCCTTCACGGGGCTTTGACCAACAATACACCCTCTGGCATCCCGTAATCTGCCATAACCCAGGCTGACGATATGGGCTCCCGCACCAGTGCGAAAATATGGGCACCATTAGGTCCCCCCACCCCATGCCACCCCATACACAAATCACACACTCACCCAACACACACACCAGCCAACCATCCCACCCGAAACCGACAACGTGACAGCTGGCATCTAGTAATCAGCATAACCCAAGGCGAGCATATGAGCCCCTTTACCAGTATGACGATATTGGCTCCATTAGACTTCCCCATCACCATAGGTCACGCCCCTTTTCACGGGTCATTAGATGGCTTCACGTCACCCGACTATGGCGACAGTATGGACTCCGTTAACAACACTACATTAGGTGATTAGGCCGGCAACGGGCATAGATGGCGTCACGTGACCCGACCTGTCCGACGATATGGTGGCCTATGCTGACTGGCCTACAGCTGTCGCGTGACCTCGTGCAGACCCACTGATTATTTTGAACCTCATGACACCTGTAAATTTTCGGCACGTGCTCGCCGATTTACGTCTCCGAAAACAGCGAAGATATGGGTGGATATTCCGATTAGTCGAGAGAGTGATGACGTCGACATGTTTTAAATTATCCCACGCCCCCCTTTTCCCCACACAAAATACTATAATCTGATTGCCAGAGAGGGGATCAGATGATTTTCTTTCTCGGCAAATCAGATTCGAGTATTTTGGACGAGAAAAAAGCGGGCGTGGCCTAATTCAGGTATTGATGGACGCATCACTCTCTCGCCCTTCTATCCTGCGGACCAGTAAACCGCTTCCACTAACGACAGGCGGATGCTTAATTCAACTCAATTGCAATTGCAAATAGTATATGTGCACACATTCTGGTGGCTACCTCAGACGGGTGCTTGTATAACGTCTGGTACTAAAGAACCACTCTCCTTTGGAACTACAATTAAGATTCCCATATATACATGTTGGGTAAATTACATCTGTTAAGAATAACGCACCTCATAGGATAAGTTAAGAAGTGGTATGCATTGTTAGCAGAATAGTGTAAAACAATAATCACTTTGGTGTTTCCTCTACATCGCTAGTTTGATTCATATTACATTATTTTAATGAAGAATCATGATTTCTGGAAATCAAGACTGGAAGCCATTAATACCCGAAGCCAGGAAGCGATATATTATATAACTATTCAGAATTGATTGATCTTATGATTAACGGTATGGACGTAGCCTACGTTTGAGGATGATTTTATTAAATCTAAATGGCAGACGGGACCAGGATCCACGTGGGTGGTGATATAAATGTACAGACAGCTTGCTCAAAACATGTTGCACATTTTCAAAGTCCTTGTAATGGGTCTATGTGAGTGCAGCATTGGCCACTGAAGTGCGGTTATTAAGCATAAGCCAACATCATTAAGAAATCACTGCATAAACCCATTTCCTCACTCAATCACATGACGTCATAATCAAGTAAACAACGTGTATGCTGACGTCATAATGATGACGTCGTGAATGATTTGAGTAAGCCCGTCTTTACCTCTTAATAGTCCGACACTTTGCACGAATGGAAGGTTTTACTAATTAAGGCGCATGCCGTTGAATATTTTGAACCTAATTTGTATTGGCGCTGTTGCTGCCATGGGCAGCAATAGCACCCACTCAATTTAGTTTCAAAATATTCAACTGATAATCTGTATAGTTCTCTGGAAATTGATAGTCAATGAGTTCAGAGTTCGATCGTTCCAACACGAGCGTGGTGTGGGTGGAGCTTAGCTAGAGATGGGCGGGGCATAGCTAAAACTCGAAAGGTCCATTTTCATTGTTTCTGGGTAATCGAGTGAGGAAGCCATACTTATGCCGGCCTATTTACGGCTACATATCATTGTCGAATCTCGCCAAGAAGGTGTGTACAGGAAGGAGTTGTTCATACCATACTCTATTTTAATGGCATCTGAAGATATCAATACAAATTGCACACTTTTCCGCAACTACTCCTCCAATCACAGATGCTATGCTAAACGGGAACACACACTAAGCCGGGCATTGAGAAGTAAGATGACACACTGAATCAGATATTTTCCATTTTATTGCTACATTCTTTGGATAGATTGCCTTTCTACTAATTATTCTGGTTTTGAAGGATGACTTTATGTATGGCTGCTATGAAGCCACAGAACTATATGTAAATATAGTTCCAGAGAGAACTGCTTAGATTCGCCACCTATAGAAAAGTGTAAAACCTATTCATAATGTAAACGCTGTCTTTAAACGTGTTCACTACGTTACAGATAGCCACTTACCAGAGATCACTTTTCATATGAAGTCGTTCATGTGGTGATGGGTAGTTGATACACGATTGTGGGTATCTAAAAGGTGTGATGGCATGACCACTAGCACCATTGAGTGCCCATCATGTGCATACAAATATAATTGTCCGAAATAGATATGTTTGATTGAATGAAATTACTCGAGCAGGCGGGGTCAGTACATTATTTGCATTCACAGATGTGATAAAAATAGAGTTTATTAAACCAACTCAGAATACTATTTGGAATAACCCTCATTTGATTTACTCTGTATATGGTTAATTATTCTTGAATAGTCCAAGACTTTCGACAGGGAAATTTCAGTTTTAACACAGTTTTGCAGATACCAGGTTGAATATGTTGAGCATACGTTAGCAAGGATCTGGCCATAGGCCGTAAATGCTACCCATAAACTGACCATTGAACATCATCATTCTTGCATCATTGTACATGCTTTTTCAGTATTTGGATTTTCTGGTTCCAAGTATTAGCGCATGTAACAACAAAGATATTCGATGGAAAATATTTGCCAATCAGAAGACCAGAGAGAACATTTCAATTGAAGGACGTCAATAATACTACCAAATTCATACGAGTGTATGAAGCGGTTGGCTAGATTTCATGCGTAGAGTACATCCCATAGATTCTGCTGGTTATGTCTCACAACGTCTGTGAATGAGAATGAAATATCGACTAATCACCGCATATCTATGACAGGCAGAGGCACGCATATAGGAGGAGATGTGCTGATAATGTGTATCTGTACTGCGTTCCTCGTAGAATGCAAGGCTGGCACATTAATCTAAAAACAACAATGTTGCTCATAGAAGTTGTTCTCACATACGTCAGCATATATACACTCGCATTGGATGCAGTGTTTTACTCGGGATACGACAATGCTATACAATCAAGATGCAACCAATTTAGGATATGTGTGTAGAGATAAATTGGATAAACAACGGCAGCTCTAGATTCCAACAACACTGCATCACCACGTGCTCACCTTTATTAGTTAACAACACAGTATCATCATCTGCAGACCTTCCATGGTCAACAACATTGTATCCTCACATATGCACCTTCCAGTGTCAAGCACATTGTGTCATCTTATGTACACCTTCCATGGTCAACACCACTGTGCCATCATAGGTTTACCTTCCATGGTCATCAACACTGTATCATCATTTGTTTACCTTCCATTGTCAACAACACGGTATCATCTCATATACACAGTTAATGGTTAACAACACTGTAACATCATATGTACACCGTCAATGGTTAACAAGACTGTATCATCAAACGTACACCTTCCAGCATCAAGAACACTATATCACCATATGTACAACTTCCATGGTAAAACAACTCTGTATCATCATATGCACACCTTCCATCAACAACAATATTGTATCATCATATGTACACCTTCTATCACCAACACGATTGTATTATCATATGTACACCTTCCATCAACAACAAGATTGTATTATCATATGTACACCTTCCGTCATCAGCAACATTGTATCATCGTATGTACACCTCCCCTGGTCAACAACACTGCATCATCATATGCACACAGCCCACGGTCAAAAACATCGTATCATCACATGTGTTCATTCCATGGCCAACGGCAATGTATCATCGCAAGCACGCCTTCATTCATCAACAACATCGTATCAGCACAATTACACAGCCCGTGGTCAAAAACACTGTATCATCACATGTGCACCTTCCATGGCCAACGGCAATGCATCATCGCAAATTCACCTTCAATCATCAAAAACATTGTATCATCACATGCATACTTTCAATCATGAGCAACATGGTATCATCACATGTACACCTTCCAGCCTCAAGCTCACGGTAGCATCACATGTACACCCACCATCATAAGCACCAGTGTATCATCACATGTACACCTTCCAGGGTCAACAACACTGTATCATCGCAAGTACACCTTCCAGCCTCAACAACATTGTATCATTATATATACACACCTTCCATGGTCTACAACACTGTATCATCATATGTAAACCTTCCATCATCCACAACACGGTGTCATCATATGTACATTTTCCATCATCAACAACATTGTGTCATCACATGTACACCTTCCATGGACAACAAAAGTATATCACCACATTTAGTGCCTTCCATGGTCAACAAGACCGTATCATCACATACACACCTTCCAATGCCAACACAGCTGTATCATGGGAAGTGCACCTGCCATCATCAAAACCACTGTATCAGCATATGCACACCTTCCAGCATCAATAACACTGTGCCATCACATGTACCCCTTCCAGGGTTAACAACACTGTATCAAATTCACGGTGGCATCACATGCACCCTTTCACCATCAATAACACTGTATCATCACATGTACACCCACCATCATCAGCACCAGTGTATCATCACATGTACACCTTCCAGGGCCAACCACACTGTATCATCGCGAGTACACCTTCCAGCAGTATCATTATATGTACACCTTCCCTCATCCACAATACTGTGTCAGCATATGTACATTTTGCATCATCAACAACAGTGTGTCATCACATGTACCCCTTCCACGGACAATTAAAGTATATCACCACATTTAGTGCCTTCCATTGTCAACAAGACTGTATCATCACATATACACCTTCCACGGTAAACAACCCTGTAGTGTCACATGCACACTTTAATCTGTCAACAACACTGTATCATCGCAACTACACATGCCATCGTCGAAAACATGGTATCATCATATGTACACCTTCTATGATAAACAACATTGTATGATCGCATGTAGTAGTAGTGTCGGGATTAAAATGATACCACCTCCCTCAACTGGCCGTCGTTCGGCGATCCGTGGCCTCCACCGCCCTCTCGATCCCTGGGCATAGGGTTGCATGTGGTTGGTGTAGGCCTCTAGATGGAGGTCCCACGGTTGCAGGTGGTTCGAAACGCCCATATAGAGACAGGCATCCACAGGGGTATGCACCATGCATACTGTTGCACAGATTCGCGCTACTGCAAAGCAATGCGGCCTTAGAGGCCACTGTAAGGCCAAGAAAGCCGACCTGCTCCAGATGATCGACCAGGTCCGTGCCGAGGAGTGGCAGAAGCGACTCGACCGAACAATGAATACGGGAAGGTTTCGAGCGCTTACCGAGGATCCTTGGAATCCTCAGTGGATACGTGAGTTTCGTCAGTTGGACGAGGAGGTGACTGCTAGCTTGCGAGCCAAGGCTGTAGCGAGACGGATGGAGGCCCATTCACTGGATCACTTAACTTTCCAATGCAAGTGGCCCCCGCACCCTATGCAGGCATCCACAGGGATATACACCATGAGTACTTTTGCACAGCTTCGCGCATTGCAGGTCAATTCGGGCTTAGAGGCTACTCTAAGGCCAAGAAAGCCGACCTGCTCCAGATGATCGGACAGGTCCGTGCCGAGAAGTGGCAGAGGCGACTCTCCCGAGCAATGAATAGGCAATGGTTTCCAGTGCTTACCAAAGAGGATCCTTGGAATCCCCACAAGAAAGTGCAGCGGATACGTGAGCGTCGACAGTTGGACGAGGAAGTGACTGCTAGCTTGCGAGCCAATACTGTAGCGAGGCGGATGGAGGCCCATCCACTGGAGCGCTTAACTCTCAAATGGAGGATCGTGAAGCAATGCCGAGGTCTGAGCCCAGCCTGGAGCATAAGGGGGCTGAGGTCTGAATACTTAGCCCGAAGCATAAGGCGATACGGAAAACACATTCTCGACCAGCGTCTTAGCGAAAGGGAGACAGAGGATAGAGGACGCCGGTCAGTATGCCGGTCATTCTTCAGAGGTCAAGAAGGAGACCTCACAGGCCGGATCATACATAAGATCCAGCAGACTGTCCAGGATGCCTTCTACCTCCGCTACACCCATACCTATCACAACCGTAACAACGAAGACGATAGTGTGATGCTCGTCCACAAGAATGCTCCAGGGAGCCCGTGGCTGAACACGATAGGAGCAGCTCAGGAATAGGTGGCAGCAAGAGAGCAAGCCTGCCTCGACACAGACAATATCGATTGACCCACCACCAACGTTGAGGTCAGGGCTGTCATCGACCGCCAACCTCTGCTTGGGACATGCCCCCTCCCAGACTTGCCATGCCAGAAGAAGGGTATGACTGCCTCGACACCTACAGGGACAACATGTGTCTCTGGAGATGTCTAGCAGTCCGCCGAGGAGCAAGAGCTGATAGAATGTCAGCTCCTGCACAAGAGCTTGCCACACAGTTCTACGGTAAGACAGTACCTGATGTCCGCAAGACCTCGCTGTATCAGTGGACATGGTAGATTTCTTCGACAAGATCGGGATTCGCGTGCATGAACCAATTGAAGCGGGTACCTGGCATTTGATCAGGCAAGCGGCTAACTACCATGACACCATGACGATCATAGTGTAGGACCTCTACGCCTTCGATATCAAGAACATCTCCAAGCTGGCACATACACCAGTCTGCAGTCACTGTCAGCAGAGGTGTACACAGGCATGCAGTCTTCAACGCCATGCTGATCACTGTACAGGCAGCAAAACAAAAATCCTGTGTCCTGGCGAAAAGGTTGAGGCGCCACGGTCTGCATATGAGAAAGCCTTCTATCCGCCCCAACCATTCAGTTCAGCGGCTACTCATTGGATCGAGTATGAGTCAAGAAACAGAGGCATACACATACACCATGTAGAGTGTGGACACGGTGTTGAGCTTTGGATCGAGGGCGCCCCCGTAGATGGTTATGATCAGACCAGCAACACCGTTTACCAGTTCCATGGCTGTCACTTGCATGGGTGTCCACAACACCAGCGAGGTGAGGATGCCGAACAAAGATACCGCAAGAAAGTCCTGAGAGAGGGGAAGCTGAGAGCCTCTGGATGCACGCTTGTAGTACAGTGAGAGTGATGTATAAAACGCATCTAAGCATCCCTAACCGTGTTCAGACTCTCCCATACCCACACTTCATAGTTTACGACTTCGAAGCACTCTTATATGGTATCAAGACTCATCCTACGGAGACTCTCACGATCGAGAGTACTCACATACCTATCTCTGTGTCAGTTGGCCGCTCCTTAGAGGGCGCCACAAGTGAGCCCACTCACCCCTGCAATCCTGACCCCAAAGAACTGATCAGCGAGTTCATGCTGGGGATCCAATGGCGAGCATCTCTAATCTGGACAAGGGTTAGGGCACAGTACATACTGGCAGACCTGGACAAGCTCCCAAAGCAACAGCAGCGACTGATCAACGAGTGGTGTGACCAAGTGCCTGTACTGGGGTTACACTCTGGGTGGTATGACCTGAACCCCATCAAGAAGTACTTTTTCGATAAGCTGACTTCCAGTACAGGTAAAGTGAAAGTCGCCAAGAAGGCGAGTCAGACCATGTTCCTCATAACACCTGAGCTACAGTTTCTCGATGTGCTGAACTACCTCGGGCCAGGAGTCTCGTACGAGGTATGGGTCAAATCTTACGGGTGTACACAGCAGAAAAGCTGGCTCCCGTATGAATGGTTTGACACACATGAGAAGCTCAACTATCCAGGGCTTCCTGACTACTCAGCATGGACATCTAAGCTCAAGGGTGGCTACCTCTTGACGCGATCAGCATGGGAACAGTGTAACCAGACATTCAGCGAGCATGGAATGTGGACATTAACCGACTGACTGCGATGCTATAACAACCTGGACGTATGTGCATTCATCGAAGCCCTAGAGCGGATGCGGGAGTTCTACACAGAACGGGAAATAGACATCCTCAAAGACACGGTGTCTCTCCCAGGTGGGTCACTGCAGTATCTCCTATGTGGAAGCGCTCAGCACATGCCGGATGTTAGCCTCTATTCACCAGACAAGGAAGCCTACGAGATACTGAAGGGTGCTGTTGTTGGTGGTCCCAGCATCGTATTCACCAGATACCATGAGGCTGCTGTGACATAGCAACACCAGCTTCACGAAGGATGAACGCGTGGTAGACAAGGCCCTGCGTAGTGCATGGTTCGAAGATCTCGAGGAGATCGGTGAGTCATACGAGCACCGGAGTCGCAAGCCGAGAATCACTATTCGAAGGCCGTTCCAGGTGGGGATCGCCATTTATGAGCTCGCGAAGCTGCGAATGCTGGAGTTCTACTACGATTTTCTCGATCGCTATGTAGCTCGTGACAGCTTTGAGTACCTGCAGATGGGCACTGACTCCACGTATATCGCTATAGCAGGCTCCAACCTCGACGACGTCATTCGCCCTGAGATGCGAGCAGAGTACCAGGCTCATAAGCGGGACTGAATAGCTTGGGACAAATGGTCTGGACGGACCCCGGGACTGTTCAAGCTCGAGTTCGAAGGCTCTTGTGGCATCGCTCTCTGCTTCAAATGCCACTACGTGGAGAGCGCTGCTGCAAGTAAGTGCTCGGCTAAGGGAATGCCAAAGCGGCAGAATGAGGGTTCTTAGCAGAGGTTCTACAGCACCCTACATGGCGGGGTGGACAGAGCTAAAAACCGAGGCCTATGCATGCGCAACCAGGATATGGTGACGTATGCGCAGGAAAAACTCGGACTCTCCGCTTACTATGATAAGCACCATGTGCTGCCAGATGGTGTCTGTACCGAGCCCATCGAGCGGCATATCCCTCATGAATAGACAGCAGTGGATGGTGGCAGCTGTGTATCTGTAGGGACTAGCCGAAGCTCTTCTCACACAAACGTTCGCCTGGGACCACTAGCCAGGTAAAACAATGTAGTCTACCCATTCGCCTCCACATACCTGTCAAGCCTGTGAACATCTATCGACCAGGTAGGGTCTGTTCCACGCCGTCGACCACCATCCAGCTCACCAGGCTCATACAGGTACCGAACCTGAGCATCAGGTGGTTGGCACTCATCTCTCTTGTTCGCAACTGTGGATGGTGGGGCAACAGAGGATCAATGGATAGCCTCTACTGGCTTCTTACCAGTTAACCGAGTAACCTCAGTATTGGATCTCTCTACCGCCGTGGGCAAACCTTTCACCCACACCCTGGAGCGATCACCAGGACACGCCATCTCCTGAGCTTACAGATCTGGGAACAGTCTTTCTGCCAGAGTCCGGTTCCAGTGCTCGATGATTGTCTGGGCATGGTGGTGCCCAACTTCACCTCGTCTTATCGCCAAGCCGTGCTTCCGCATGAGGGCTGCTGTCTCGCCCCTGAACTCCTTACCTCATTCACCTGTAACAATTATGGCCACTAGAGGGGCTTTTCCGGATACTCATAGATACTGCTGAATGCTTGGGCCACCTGCCCTGCAGACTTATCTGTAAGCAGTACAGCAGCCATATACCGACTGGCGACATCGATGATGGTGAGGGCGTACTTGTAGGCCTTACATGTTCCCTTGACGGAACGGCTGGAACAGACTCTGTCATGTGGAAGGAATAGAACATCTGCCTGGTGAACTCTGTTCGGAACAGTTTCATCGAAATGTGCATGCCTGATGTGCCGTGGACGGGGTCTGTATATCTGCCATATCGCCTGGCAGCTGAGCCACTGGCTAACCGCCTCCAATGTGGACTTGTGGCCCTTGCGACGGGCGAACTCGAGTAACTGGTGAGGCTCGTGCTAATATCCACCAGGTTGGTAGTAGAGCTCCTCAAGAGAGGCGGTACTCCCGGATTTCAGCACTGATGTTGACTCCTGTTCTATTACGTATGGCCTGGGCAAACTCCAGACAGGCGAACAGATGACCATCATTCATCCGGCCATCGATGAACACCTCATCGAATACCTGCGAACACTGCTGTCTAATCTCTGCAGTGCTGGTGCCTTCACCGAAGGGTAGCTTATCGACACAGGCTTGCCGGTTAAGGGACTTGACCAGCGCATACAGAGACCCCATCCTTATATAGTACGGCTTAAATGTTCGGTGGCCCAGATGGCCGCGAGTGCTATAGCAATGTGTGGTAGCCAAGGGCCTGCGACTCCGATGAACGTACTTACTCCTGATGTGAAGGCTGGTATGGTTTCAGAAATCTTCTCCACACCATGGAGAGCAATAGTGGCGATCTTGCGGACCGTCTCGCCAGCCTTCGGTGGGAACAGAGCGATCCTAGCCCAAATGCTGCCAGTGGCCTGATAGAACCTTTTACGTAAGTGCGATAGATTCCTTTCGCTCTGTGTACTAGCTTGCGGCATTCAGGCGTGGTCTCCACTACATCATCATACTCACCCACGGTCTCCGCTACATCGTAGTCGTCTGCATCATAATCCTCCTCATCATAGTCCTCCTCATAGTCCTCGTCATCTATATCCTCGACTGGATCAGCCTCTGGTTCATACATCACGTCGCTGTGGTCCCCACTGCAGCTATATAGTACCTTTAAACTTTAGTCTATAGTATGGCATCCACAATCTTGAATGCGGGCGTGTTTACCTTAGCGAACTGGGGACTCAGCTTCGCAGACAAGAAGGCGGCAGAGGTCGAGCGTGAACGTCATAACCAGGCGATGGAGAAGCTGTCTAAGGAGAAGTTTGAGTACAGCAAAGCCCTCGAGCGTATGCGCCAGAGGGAGGCACGCCGACGACAACTCCGAGCTCAGGCCAACCAGAGCCTGAAAGAGGCAGATGAGAGTCTCGATGAGTACTACGAGGCTATAAAAAATATCTGAGCCAACTCTCGACTATGAAGCATCGACAGGTCAAAAGACAGCAGAGCTTAAAGTAGTGGTGGCAGCTGCATAGGGGACCATGGTGACGACAGGAGTCGTGCTCTATGCACGCTCAAGCTGAAGACCTGATGTGTTCGACATACATACCTTAGCATAGCCAATGTAAATTACCGTCACACCTCATGAGTGAGTCCCAGCTATGAGGCTTCCGATGTTGAAGCTGAGCTGGTTGCCCTGATACGGTAGATTGTCCCTACCCCCGAGGTGGTGACGGCCCTCGAGTGCCGACTCGAGGTCGTCGCTTCCACTGGTTAGGCGCAGAAGTGCATATGACTTAGTTTTCTGTCTGTAGAGTTGGCAATCAGCCAGCTCACGTACCTCACCAACAATATTAGTCCCAGCAAACACAAGCTTGAAGTCATCTAGCTTATCCACCTGCTGGATGGCTCCTCCATTCTGAACCAGGTCTGCAACAGCGACACAGTCCGGTGCACCACGATGCAATGTCAGCTCTACCCATTTGTTAGCTGTGGCTTGGAATTGCTTGTGTTCTCGCTCCACATGCACGATCCGCTGTTTGGAACCCGTTTGCTTCAGCTCCTGGTCATTCTCATCATGCCAGGCATGAAGCCGTGGAGCTTTCATCATTGCATCTGCGAGCTGCTCAGTGTACACCCGGAGGAACAGCATATCCTGCATGGCAGCCGGATTCACGTGTGTGTTCTCGAGGAAGGTTAAGAGTGGAACTGCCACAGGATTCTCGACACCTGCCCGTAGTTCGAAATCCGTGAACCCCTCATTGCACCCCACAGCGTAGTACCCCTTTCCCTTCGCAGAGGGTTGGGCCACGAGTCAGCGGACCTAGGACTCGGTACTCATCGTTCACATAGGTGTTGTCCACGGTGCTGTTGCTCTGCACGATCTCCCAGCTATTCAGAACCTGCAGAAGCTCTACCGTATGTTATATTGTGCTCTGAAGCTTGAAGTCGAGAGTCATACTCTTGATCTCGTGACTCTGTGCCGAGATTGCAAAGTCAATGTACTTCCCGGCAGTGGACAACAGGTTCTCATCATGTATACTGGGTCGAATGACCCTCAGGCAGTCCTTCCGTGGATCAGTCCGGTGCGATGTCGCAGGTTCAATGGCCCCATCTGGATGTTGCATATACTGCAGCATGTTTAAGGTCTGGGTATATAGAGGTTTTAAATGCCTGCCATGTTTGGTAAAGTTCTCCAGCAGATTGTCTATAGGCAGCAGGACAGGTCGGCATGACAGTCAGCAAGACACTCAGCTTGGCAGCCACGGCGTGCAACAGTGTCCTCTGAACCAAGGCGTGCCTCGCCCAAGTGAGCAAGATCGCCTAGCTCTTTGCTTTCTAGGTCTGTGGGTGACAGAGTCATAGTACTATATACAGACGGCTTAAACCTACTAGTCATACCCCCAGTGAAACAGTTGGGCATAGGAAGACCACGCAGTCGGCCAAGGGAATAGGTAGCAGTGCTCAGAGTACTGCCCTCTCTACAGGGGCACGCTTTGTGGGCGGTCCATCATTCCTGGGAATTGGCAATCCTCAGTCTGCCTGCTCGACTATGGGCTACACACCGCCTTCCAGCACAACATGCCTCATATGCTGCAGGGGTCTCGTGATCCATCTCTCACTATTCAAATGGTGTTAAACGTAGGCGACGATGATCTCAGCCATTGCACTCATTGCTATCCCTAGAACCGCGGCCTCCATTAGTGTAACACGTTCACCCATGATCTTGGCGGCAACAGTGTAGGAGGCCCCACTGAGGGTGATCTTTGGGATGAGTTATTCTGAGACAGTGCCCAGCTACCCCACTCATAACTGTGGCGAGGACAGCCGCAGTGGCGGCAGGAAGAACCTCATTTCCCCCTGTCATCATCACTACGGCCACATTCGCCACCACGTTACTGGCGACATGGACTGCCAGAGTTTTGCTTTGGTCAGTAACTTCTGTGTCTTGGTTCGCAGCAGGTGCTCCACCTTCTGAAGACACCATCAATGGAATGCTGCAGATGGGTCTGTGCCGTAAGGAGGCAGTAGCACAGTGCTTCAAGGGACTAGTTGATCCGTACGACCCCTGCTGGTGTGAGGCCTGAGGTGGTGTGTGGGATA
Organism: Chaetoderma sp. LZ-2023a; assembly: GCA_034401795.1. NCBI lineage: Eukaryota > Metazoa > Mollusca > Caudofoveata > Chaetodermatida > Chaetodermatidae > Chaetoderma > Chaetoderma sp. LZ-2023a. Next base: position 174,008,830 of record CM067359.1, read on the forward strand.
AAGTACTTCCACACATCTGGATAGTCCTGCCGCAAGTCTGTGATGTGCATATCTTGCACCAGTGCTCCAGGTCGGAGTCTGGATCGAAAGAGAATGTCGCTGTCTTCCGACAGCCTACTCATCGGGAGGTTCGATAGGGGAATCCTGAGTAGTCACGTCTCGGGTCACCATACATAACGCCTAGACCGCTGTTGTCACCACCATGCCACCGATAGTCTGGGTGAGTGCTGAACTCTCTCTGTAGTGTGCTAGCCTCTGAGACGCTATGACTGTTGAGCTGTGGGTCGAAGGCGTTTGTATCAGGGAGGCTTGCACCCAGCTCATGGAGGATTCGTCGCACCGTGAAGTACACGTGGAATCTGAGACAGCTGGCGATGAGCACAGCTTCAGGAGTACCAGAATAGGAGTGAAGCAGGGTGGAACTTACTCCACATCCTGACATGGCACACCACACGGTAGAGTTCAGCTGCTGATTCCAGTATGAGAGGCTTGGAGCAGCCATCCAAGTATGAGCTTGCTTCGCATCCTTGATAGTGATTGGGCGGTTGGTCAGCAGTCGTGGGTTGGCGAAGAAGCTGGTTTGGGACCGTCCATCCACTGTGAAGGAGAACGGTGTTAGCTCTTGTATATCATCCAGTAGACCTCTCAGGCCAGTCAAGCGTGTACACAGGAGGGGCGGTTGCTTCCGGATGACTGGCATGAGGTTCAATGGGAATGCCATCTATACCGGTGTTAATAAAGCGACCTCGCCATAACATCTCGTTTTTTTAGCTCTTCCATATCAACCCGCCCGCTGGAGCCTTTGAGGTATTGCTGTCGCACTTTAGGTTTCTCCGTGTGCTACAGCGCTTGGACATTCAATATATGGTAGTACTCTTCATCGGTGACCTGGCCATGGCCGAGAGCTTTGCTGACAGACTCGTCGATAGTCCGTAGCAAACTATGTGCCAGTGCCACGTACTTAGCATGCTTCTCCAGCCTCCTTGTGATCTGCCGCTGCCCCACCCTCAAGCCCATGGCCAAGACAGTGGCGGCTAGTGTCACGCCACCCAGTGGGATGGCATCGATGGTCCCGCCCCTGTAGCGAGAGTGGCCACAGCTGCCACCCCAGCACTGGGTCCAATCACACCCGCAGCAGTGGTTGTGCGCGCGAGGACGTTGTAGGCTGTCTTATATCGCCTGCGCGTTCAACTGTACTTTTCTGCCTCATGGACGAGATTCTGTCTGATGGTATCTATCTGCTGGAGTCGCCAGCCGTGTATGGTACCGCCCTCGCCAGACGTCAGGGAGGGGTATAGTTCTGGTTGCTTCGGCCACTCTGATTTTGCCATAGTATACCTGGAAATTAAACCCGCATCACCTGCAGAATCTGCTCATGAGGGGTTCATTTTGGAGAGCCTGGCCAACCATGCCAGCTTGCTGGTGTCGAGACAGACGTCTCTTAGACAGGGGTCATCCAGCACTATGTCGGGTGCCAGTAGCTTTCTGAGACGTGACATCTGGAACTTCACCTTATGACCAAGATAGTAGGTCCGCCGCTGGATGGCTTTCTTGGTCTTACACTCCTGCGCCATCTCCTCTTCCCTCTGTATGGCATCTGGCTCAACCTCGTCTGTGGCATCGTCATAGACATCTGGCTCATCGGCGTCTGTCCCACTTACTCTCTTCCATGAGGGCCTGCCAGTATGGGGAATCTTCACTGTTCCTTCGCCTCCTTGCAATGCTCGCGTTCTGTTGATACCTGCTCTCCCGCTGTCGTCACTCTCCTTCTTGTTGCAGTGCGAGCCTCTGTTCGTGTAAGGCCTTTATCTGTGCAGCGGTCATGAAGGGGCAACCCTGTAGCTGGCTCTTCATCATCTCGGCAAAAGTTAGATATTCCTGGTGTGATATCATGTCAGGTCAATGAGTAATAAGTGTGTAAGCTCTAAATGGGTGTCTGATATCCCATCCGTGCTGGCATTTATGTTAATGGAGGGGCTGTCAAACAGGTGATTTACAGGTGTGAACACGACTGATAGCTCTCCATAAGTTGCTGTTGGCACCTGGGAGATACTCTATCACGTCCCGGCCGACTTCTACCAGTGAGCTGCTGTGTGCACTCCCGGAGGTTGGTGTAGCACAACAACATGTATCTATGTTGTGCCCCGCTGGGGAACCTCGAAGAGGACCCATTCTACATGGTACTGTACCACCGGTCTCCCCTCTAGAGAGGGTGAGATTACGTTCTCACCACCGGAGAGCAGCAATCGCACACTCGGCATTGTTATATGTCCTGTTTAAACCCCTCCTATAGCGTGCTATGGCACCCATATTTGCTCGCTCGACTGGTCTTGCTGACCTGGCAGATGTGTATGCAGTTGATGCTGCCAAGGTAGAAGAGAGCGATGGCAAGTCATTCGCCCTGCAGTACGAAGCAAATTCAAAGACATTCTCCCTCCACCCATTGGTGGTGATAGGTTGGAGCTGCTCACAAACTTCAAGGATGTGTCGATGGAGCGCCTGGGTCGCAACATAAATGGCAACAAGATAGTGTTTCGGTACGATTTCCCGAAGAGGAAGTACATCCACGAGCCGTTGATTGAGCTCTCGGATACATAGGTGGCAGACATCAACACCCTAAATAACGACCTCAGCTTTCATCTGGTCAAACCCTATTCGAGTGGTGCCCCGCCGATGGCCCATGATGGCCTGCTATTGACCCTGGCAAAAAAACCTGCAGTTCATATCTGTGAAGAATGAAGTGTGGTACCGCGCTGGACCTGGGGGTGACTGGCAAGCATGGTTGCCCCTATATAGGCCTCCCACACTCATTGATATAGAGGTTACTCCCCTCTCCACTGTTGTGAAAAAGGATGGGACCGTTTGATAGCTCTAGAATCGGGGATCATCCTTCCTCACCTACATAGGTGAAGGTGTCTCCTTGACGAGGGTGGGTCCCCAGATCTGAGTTACAGGTGGAAAGCTCCTGCTGTGTCGACCATTCGATGGACCAGAAGAAGCTGTTAACCTTCAGGAGGGCACCCTACAGGTAGATGGCGTGTCACATGTCTCCTATGTCAAGGGTGCTGTTAAACTGCTTCAGCGAGTCGGACTCACTAGCCCACAAACGACTCATATAGTCCTAGAGCTACGTTTCTTAGCCGGCGGCAGAGTGAAGCAGCTAGCCCCTGCCCCTGAGGGGATGAAGATCACTATCGATCCAGATGGAACAGGGCTCGATCTGGCACAGATATTTCTAGAGGGTTTCACTCTGTTCAGTTTAACTCTTCATATATAGCCATGGTTTTCCTCATGCTACTTGTGCTGGCATCTACAGCAGTGGCACAGGGCATTGAGACTGCCATGATATTGGATGCCAACTGGGCCCACTTCCTGGATGACCCCCTGTACAATCCTTGGGTCGACCCCTTGCAGAGAAACATTTACGACCGCTTTCACCCACGTAAAGAGATCGAGTCTGTCTGCCACTTCTATGGGGTGTAGAGGGTAGGACGTGGTTGTCGGCTGGAGACCCCTGCTCAGCACCAGATTCTCTGCGTAACATGTGAACATGTCAGAGTCTGCCGTGGTTCAAATGCTAATCACTTTAGCATCCTCGCAGGTGAGCGTTCTCAAGGTAGATGGAAGCCACTATGGGAGGTCCCATCATGCCGATGCGACTCTGGTAGAGACTACGTGTTTGTCTGAGCCTACACAGAATAGAGAGAGGCCGGCCCTATGGTTGATGGCGATCAGTGGTGTATATCACTGTGGAGGTTTGTCTCTAAATGAGCGTCCAGACCCTGGTAGCAGTAGTGTGACACTACCTCCCTCTCAACAGCCTATGGCCAAGGGATTGGGAGGGCGGGCGGGGGCCACGGATCCGGCGGCCAGGGAGGTGGTACCCCGCGGTCTCCGCTGCCAAAGTTGATTACTCTGGCACGCTGAACTGATTTAACAAATATAGTTAATGTCCGATATCATTAATATTGCCAGCTGAACCATAAGTGATGTATGGCAGATGTTCTTGATGAACTCAACATTAACCCACAAGCACGTGTGTGCAAACACGTGGTAGCAGAGAAACACAATGCATGCTCATGTAGCGCCTATAGAAACCCATCTACGTTGAATGTCGCGATGATTGTTGCCGTGGTTGTTAGTGAATGGGAAGGTGATTGTTTTCGATCCCCATTCTTTATTCGGCGGCCGGAAATCATTATTTCATCAATTGCGCACTAATTGCTCTTCCCGTTCATACAGATTAATGCATTCCATCCATCACTCCACAGTAGACGCATTTTAGAAATACACACTGTACATTATTTAGAAAGACATGTTTGACCAATTCATATTACAACAGTATTTGATGTGATAAGGACACAAATAATACAGCCTGAAATTAGGTTTGTTGTATTTAGAGAGTATTGATCACGAGAATGAGAGAGAGAGAGAGAGAGAGAGAGAGAGAGAGAGAGAGAGAGCGCGAGAGAGAGAGCGAGAGAGGGAGAGAGAGAGGGGAGAAAGAGAGCGAGAGAGAGAGAGAGAGAGCGAGAGAGAGAGAGAGAGAGAGGATGGAGAGATAGAGAGCGAGAGAACGAGGGAGTTAGAGAGAGGGAGAGAGGGGGGGGGGGTGAGAGAGAGCGGGGAGGTAGAGAAATAATATCCTAATGTGATGGCCCACTTCGACTGCAGCTCAGAGTATTACCCAGCAGCGTGCGGGTGAAATCGAAACACCATATCCCGTGTGGGACATTCAAAATACGGATGTATAGTCAACGCAACAGGCAAGGCCGGACCACTCATGCAAAGAAACAATCTGTATAAGAGTGGCATGTGTTGGCTAATTGTTCACTTAGATGCAGAGACGTGGTATCTGCAAACATGACAGAACAGTAGGATTGAGAAAGCGAAAGAGAATGAGATAGAGAGCAAGAAAGAGAGAGAGAGAGAGAGAGAGAGAGAGAGAGGGAGAGAGAGAGAGAGAGAGAGAGAGAGAGAGAGAGCAAGAGAGAGCGAGAGAGAGGGAGAGAGAACGAGATAGATAGGGGGGTTGGCATAGAACGAAAGACAGAGAGAGAGAGAGAGAGAGAGAGAGAGAGAGAGAGAGAGAGAGAGAGAGAGAGATAGTGAGGGTATCATATTGATGGCATGAAAGAGAACGAGAAAAAGAGAGAGATTTAGTGAGAGATAGAAGAGGAGAAAATGCGCGAGACAAAAGGAGTGACGTAAATAGAAAGAGGGTGGAGAGAGAGAGAGAGAGAGAGAGAGAGAGAGAGAGAGAGAGAGAGATCGGTTGAACAGAAAATGAGAGATGGTATGAATCCTAAGCACATTCTGCCCGGAGTCATTTCATGTACATATAAAGAAGACACCCGACGGTCGATGCCGTATGCCAAATATAAACATGCTTCTGTACACAGTGACGATAGTGTGTTCATTTGATGTTTCCCGACCGGGTGGGAAGGTGCTTCTGCATGTTCAGTCATCCATAGTGAGTGGCCAGAGCATGAACTGCCATGTGATTGGTATGCGTTTGACATAGGCATGGCTGTGTATGCCTTATTATGTATTGTGTCGGTGTAGTCGTGTCTACATTGTCCTTCTGCATGTGTATAGACCAGGACTAGATCAAATATGTTGCTGTGATCTAGCGCTTCATTTAAAGCAATATCTGTTGGGTCTCGCCAGTGTTGTGCCTACACTAGTGGGTGGTATTACTTGACCATGTAATCATAGATTTTTGTTTCTATTTCCGTTTGGTTTAGTTCACTTGAAGCACACCTTGTGGAGATTAGATATATAAAGTGGCATTTCAGCTTTGTACTACTTCACGTGACGTCATTCATATTCGTGCTTTAGCTTTCGTATATATGATGCAAGGTAGAATAAACATAGACGAAAAGCTGTACTATTCATGATTAGTCTGTTCTCATATACAGACCTACACAAGTACTGTCTAAGCTCAAGACATATGGACACCTATCTACAATGGAGTTTGCACTGGCTATCTAGCAAGTATGTCATGCCTCTGTGTTTACTTTATCTTTGCTGGGAAACAACGACGTTTCTGGTTCAAGTTCTAGTCATGACTAGCTGACCCGAAATTCGATTATTCAAGCCCAGGAGAGACCACGCGGTCTAAGCTGACTTCGAACGGCATGAAATATTGCTTCCTTGATCTAGCTGACGGTTCCATTCCTCATCATGACACAAAACCATATCATATTGCGAGGTGCTTGTATTAGAAGACCATCTCTATCGCTTATTGTTCGCTTAAGACGGTAAGGTTGCATTGCTCCGCAATGGAAATACATATAGGAATTGTGTTTACTTATTGTAATAGCTTAGTTCTGAAGAATCATCGTACATTATCTATCCTCTTATCGCATCTGAACCATTATAACCGTGTGCTACCTACAACAGCTGCATTTTATGTTCACAATGTGCTTACGATTTACTCCATTATTTGTCAGATGTGAAAATGTAAACTAGATCTACTAGGTAAGAAAATGACGTAAAACAGTGCTCTACATGACAAAGTTTGACGTGAACAATACTAGACGTGTATATCGATGTAAAGGTCGAAATGTGTGAATTGTTGTCAGTTGTCAATTGCGATTCTGTTGTTTAATATCGTAAGTATCACTGGTGATTCTAATGAATAATTTTGCTTCTTGTAACTCTGCCTATTCAATATGTTGGCATTCCGAGATCTGTCACGTGTCTGACGAGATAACACACATACACGTCATAATTAGTCAGTAATATCATTATATACACTGAGTTAATAAGATCAGTATGTATGATTACTGTATTCTGCAACCGTAGTAGTAAAATGGTCCTACACCGGTAATCAGTTCTTCTATGCTCTTGCCCACTGTGTCTAGTCCTCTGCCAACATCTATAGCTTCTTTAGGCCCAGTCATGACTTACCTGCACCGAGTCCTGCTTTCTTGAGGTAACCGGAGCATGCTCAACAGATTTATGCAATGGCGTCCAGCCATGGCTTTGTATTTGCTGAGCCCCAGTTGATCGAATTCCCTGGCTCTCTGTACAGGTGTGTCCCTTGGCATCCTTATCACATGGTCAAACATGGACCATCTGTGTTTGGAGACCTTTACGGAGATGGTCGATGTATTACCCACCGCACATAGAACATCCGTGGAAAGTATGCTGGCTGGCCGGCAGTATCCAGTGATGGTGTGTGGGTGTTTGCGGTGCAGATTTCATCGACTTGACTCTTTCTCTTTCAGCTTGGTGATTGCAAGTAGCAGTCTTACTAGTCGTAGGCCATCTCCATTGCGACTGGCCTGGGGTAGTACATCTGGGATATTTGAGTACTCAATTCTTTCGAATGCTTGTGACATGCCAATGCACATTTTGTGGAAATCCCAGTGCATGAACACGACTACTGGCACACGCATGCGTTGAGTCCATACACTGTCTGCGCAGCTTCGTCCATATGTACAGCCACTTTGTCATGACCTGGTGAAGTCATCGATCTTGACTCAGCATGAAAACTTAATTGATTAGGTTTGTGATCGGTTTTGAGATAATGCCACTCGCGTATTTGAACAGTCCAATTTTCGTGTCATTAGGTCGGATGCACATCTACTTTAGGGCTTTGAGTGCCTTCTCAACTTCTGCAGTTTTAATTGCTGTTAGTAATGGCCAAAATATCTAGATATTGCTTATTTCATAGATGCATAAAATGGTCCTCTTAATGAATATGCCAAAATAGATACACAACAACTCACGTTCGCAAGCATCTTGACAAAGATAAGACCCAGTTCACGCATTCATAGCTGCCGGACACTAAGGACACGAATTACGATACCTTACTTCGTGGTGAGTAGAACTCGAGTAGGAACATAATCTTGTGCGTCATTCCTCTGCATGTAAAACTGACATTACAATGCGTCCAGAACAGGGAACTTTGAATTCCAGTTAGTCTGCATGTGTGCTGCACGTTAACTAATGCATGGAATGTGGGAAGGGCATGAACCGCCATGTGGCCTACATATTATGGCCTGAGAGTGGCTGTTTTTGCTTCTGTATGTCTGTATTCGCGTCGACGTCTTCCACCGGGCTGGGTATGTACACAGACCTGGAGCAGATCGACTATGAGAAGCTGCTATAAATGTACATCACGATGTGGTGAGCGTGTCCAGATCTGAAACAACAGCGGGTATTGGTAATGTGTAACACCATATGTTTTTCAGGTTTCTAATTCGATTTGCATTCGTTCACTTGAATCAGGTGCTGGACCGTCTAGCTATAGCGTACACTTTTACAACCTCAGGGACCTTCTCCGAATTCGTGTTTGAGTAGCTCGATTAAGTGAGGTTTTACGAATTCGTGCGTGAGCGATATAAATTGAAAAGTAATATGGCCAGCAGAATGGAAGCGTAAAAATGCAGTAGAGTGCCTCGAATGTTCTCAAATTCTGATAAAAAAAATACTGGTGGAATTGATAAGACGTCAAGACATCTGGACAAGTATCTATAACGGATTTCGCCCTGACACTCTGGCAAGTATGTCATGCTTCTGTGATTACTCGATGTCTGCTGGGAAATAAGGAAGTCATCCAGCTCAAGTTATAATCATGACTGTCTGACCAGTAATTCAATTATTCAGACCCGGGAGACATCTTGGGATGATCGAGTTTTTGGCTTTTAGAAAACATCATCAATGCCGTAAGTCATTCAATCTAAAAGTGATAATTGAAAAGTCAAGGTAAATTTATTAATAACTACTCTGGAGCCCACCCAACATCTGATGCCACACGACAGTTGTTCGTTAAACCCACTCACAGCACTATCATCCCGTCACACAATATCATATCATATTGTGAATTACTTGGTTTAGAAGCCCGGTGCATCCCTTAGTGATGCTGTATGATATGTTCGCGTAGAACGCCATGACTAAATCGCTTTGCAATCACATTACATATATGAATTGAAGTAATGTGTGTAGCTTAGTTCTAATGAATTATCACCCAGCTGTGACCATACAATATCTATGTTCTATCCGATATCTTAACAGATCATCATTTTCAAATTATCTCTGAAATTTGACGGATAGCGTTTAGTCAATATTCGTTGTATTGTTGCAGTCTTTTCACATTAGCCTAAGATTCTGAATCTCACTTATGCACGTATCACAAGTAAAATAATATGGAAAACTATCTTAGCAAGAATGATAAAGTTGACAAAATTATCAGTATGGCCAAGGTTAAGATGGCCCGCCAGTGCTACACACGTTGTGATTTGGCATGCTAAGATGGTGGTTTGGCCCTATATAATGGTCTGCTATGTAAGAAATATACAGGCATTTTTGGACAAATCTCTAAAGCCCATCCCTTCCCCACTTACCCACCTCGGGGGGATATAGGCACCCACCCCCAGCCCCCGCGCCCCTGACGTCACTGTGTAAAGCCAATACGAGATATGGTCACTGTAAGATTGCTGTCTGTTTGGCTTTTGATACTGTCATATATCTTCACAAAACTGTGACAATTCTTGAACACATGCGTAACTACATCAAGAGTGCCCTGTAGGTGCGGCTTAGAATACATCTTCCGTATCCTCTGCGTGTCGTAAGAGGCGACTAAAGGAGGTAAGGGTGAGGTAACCCTGACATAAACCTCGAGTGCGGCGGTTCCAGGCCGCACGGGGCACTCTAATACACCATGGATCCACGCACGTAACGCTTATGATCATGTCGATAGTCACTTACAGGACTGGCGGTATGATCAGCGAACGAAAAAAAGAAGAAGACTACGTCAAGAGGATACATATTGGTGCCTCTAAGGGCAACAGTTCCAAAATAGTCAAATACCATAATCCGATAATGCCATTCATGTGTAGTACTTAAGTATTATGGTAATGGGCACGATTGTGTTTCGGATATAATTCACAAGCTGCTGCCGAATGGGAGCGAATCAATTGGGGACAATACAGTGCACAAACGAATATTTCCTTGGCAAAGAAACGCACGCGCGAACATCCAGCATTCACCACACGATGCCACTCGTGTTTACATAGGTGAGTGAATGTCTGGATAAATTGTGATAGGAACGCGAAAGGGTGTGTTGTCTACATCAGGGTTAGAGAGGTAAGAAGCGGACACATAATAATTGCCATATTGGCATGAAAGAAAAGTCGAATGCCCTTAAGATCACATTTTATTATTAGAACTCTTGTCAATATTGTGATATATTACAGGGGCGTGACCACGGCGAAAGCGATTTTTTTTACAAGTCAACATGCATTTCCGTGAAATTAAGTAGAATCTGATAGAATATAATCATTAACCTCATATCAAAATAAAACATTTTGGAAAAATATTTGTTTACATTAAATGAGAGACATATAAATATATTTTCTTTTTTAGTATTAGCACTCAAGTCGCACATATAATGGTATGTACCATGGTATATACAATAAGACGTTTTAGGAAATTATCCCACGAACCAAGTAGCGCGGAGATTATTTGCAAACAGCAAAGATGTCGGTTTCGAAAGCTACGCTAGCGGGCGTGTGTATGGTGTATTTGGCTATTATCAACGTGAGTATACAACTATGCAATGCCACACTGACAATTGTTATAAAGAATGGTTAACCGTTATTATAAAACATATACAATCGAAATTATAACAGGGATTATACGGATTATGATGAGGTTACGAAACCGGGTAACAATAAATTAAAGATTAACAATAAAGTGCTCTATGACCCATACCCGATGAATCTGTCACCACCATAGGATATTCTCAGCTAGTATTAGATATTTAAGCAGTGTGTACTGGTTTCTTTTACACGAATGGTCACCACACACATAGGTCACAGTGATAGATGATCGACTATACAGTTATAGGCCATTGTATTAAATATATTATCTCAGTGCCCCTCCCCCACCCGGCCCCTTCTCACCCAAACAGCCCTCCACAGTCCCTCCCCACGCACGCATTGTTTAAGCGTTGGTCGGTCATTCGGGTCGGGTCAGGTTAGGTCGTGTGGGTCGGGTCGCACGGTCGGTTGGTCGGACAGTCGGTCGTTTGGTCATTCGGTCGGTGAGTGATACTCATTCACTGAATCATGGAATCACTCACTCGTCCTTTAACCGTTTGGTCGGATGGTTGCTTGGTCGGTCAGATGGTCAGTCGCTCGTTCGCTCGTGTATTTAGTCAGTGAGTGACTCTCATTCACTGAATCACGGATTCACTCACTCGTCCCTCATCCCATTTCTCCCCACCCACCTGTTCCCAACCTAACCACCCACCAACACACAGGTCGGTGGGTGGGTGGGTCAGTGGGTGGGTCAGTCAGTCGGTGGGTCGGGCGGTCGTTGGGTCGGTGGGTCAGTCGGTCCGTCGGTCGGTCGGTCGGTCGGTCGGTCGGTCGGTAGGTCGGTTGGTCGGTCGGTCAGTCGGTCGGTTTGTCAGTCAGTGGGTCGGTCGGTCAGTGAATGACACTCATTCACTTAATTATGGACTTACACACTCGTCCCTCAACGCATCTGTCCACACTCACCTAGTCCCACCCGCCAACACACCGGTCGGTCGGACGGTTGATTGGTCAGTCGGTCGGTCGGTCGGTCGGTCTGTCGGTCAGTCGCTCGCTCACTCGCTCGTGTATGAGTCAGTGAGTGACAATCATTCACAGAATCCAGCTATCTCATCCATAAACGTTTGGTGGAATTCAATCAAATTTGAGATGCCTATCTGATTGCAGACTGCAAGACCAACGTTTTCATTAGACTGCGCCCTAGGCAGGGGTGGGAAGGGACTGAAAGTCAAAGTTGGCAAAAGCAGTATCTGGAATTCTTACCCTGGACCCTTAGAACTGTAGAATGACAATGTCAGATTGGCCTCTGTTAACCTTTTGAACAGTAAACGCTTTAATTCCTCTTACATTTAATTTCCCATGAACATGACAATATGTAACTAATGTCAACATCGTTATTACATTTAAACATGACCAGTATGCTTCGGATGGTAACTTACATGATGTCACTTTTCATATGAACTCACTCATGTTGGGGTGGGGATGTGTAGCTCATTCGGGATAAGATATTAAAGCACATAACGTCAAATGATCTACTCACTAATAAACAATTTGGTTTTATTTCCGGGAGGTCAACAACACCGCAATTATTAAATGTTTTAGACCACTGGACACAAATATTGGACAACAATAGTGAAATAAACGTAGTATTTCTGGACCTAATGAAGGCATTCGATAGGGTCCCACATGAACGACTCGTGATCAAATTGAAGGCATATGGATTTAGTGATACGATGTGCCAATGGATAAGGGACTTCTTAAAAAATCGAAAACAGAGAGTCCGGATTGATAACAAATGTTCTGCATGGCAAGATATATCCAGTGGGGGTACCACTGGGTAGTGTGATAGGTCCCATCCAGTTTGTTATATATATATAAATGACCTACCGGATAATGTCAGTTCTGAAATCTACCTATTCGCAGATGACACAAAGATTTATAAAGAAATTCATGACAAAACAGACAGTAAAATAATACAGGATGATATTGACTCCATGACCGACTGGGCTTCTACATGGCTACGAAAATTCCATACAAACAAATGTAGAGTTCTGGAAATAAAAAGCAAACAAAATGTTGAAAACAGATCCTATCACCTACACGGAGAGGATGGTCTCCCAATACCACTTGAATCTGTTGAGTTTGAAAAAGATCTAGGCATATTTATAGACAGACAACTTAACTTTCGAAAACATATACAGGAACAGGTAAATAAAGCCAACAGGATAATGGGAATAATTCGCAGAACCTACACATAACTAAATAATGACAATTTCACCTTGCTGTACAAAGCATTAGTACGCCCTTACCTTGAATATGCTAACAGTGTCTGGTGCCCATACAAAGAAAAAGATAGCAATACTATCGAAAATGTTCAAAGGAGGGCAACCAGACAGATTCTGTCATTGAAGAGACTGCGCTACCCTGACAGGCTAAAGAGACTAAATCTTCCAACTCTAAAATACAGACGACACCGGGGAGATATGATTGAATTATATAAAATCATACACGGTTATTACGACACACATCTAACAAAACATCTTTTCACATTAAACAATTCAATAGCAAGAGGACACACATATAAACTAAAGAAACATCGCTTTTCACATGATTTCAGAAAACATTACTTTACCAATAGAATAATGCCTGGAATTCACTATCTGATCACATTGTAACATCGAACAATTTTAACATCTTCAAGAATAGATTAGACACATACTGGGCAAACCAAGAACTAAGATGTAACTATCATAGCAGCCTAACTCTATAGCAGCCTAACACAAAACGGAACATAGAGGCATTTTATCCTGCGTTCT
>CM067359.1:174027195-174031038 GCA_034401795.1 Chaetoderma sp. LZ-2023a
TGTAAAGTAGAATACACATAGAAGCAATCCGCACTATCCATGGCTAGTATATTCTCATATACAGACTCACAAAGTTACTGTAGCAGTTCAAGTCGCATGGATAACTATCTACAATGGAGTTTACGCTGGCTATCTAGCAAGTGTGGCACATCGCTGTGTTAACTTGGTAATGACTGGGAAATAAGGGGGTTATCTAGATCAAATTCTAATCATCACTGTCTGACCAGTAATTTGATTATTCAGGCCTAGGATACATCACGCGATGATCCAGTTTCTGGCTATACGACATTCAAGCGAACTAAACAGAGAGAAAAAGGCCAAAGTAAATACCACCTGAATTTGGACGTTACAAAATATGGGTTCCCTAAACCAGCTGACGGAACCATTACTCATCATGTGACACAAAACCATATCATATTGCGAGGTGCTTGTATTAAAAGACCACCTCTATCGCTTATAGGTTGCTTAAGAAGGTACGATTGCACCGCTCCACACTAATTAAATAGCAGAATTAAATTTATTTATTTTAATAGCTTAGATCTCAAGAATTGCAATAATGGCACCGTACATTATCGACCCTTTTAATGCATCTGTACTATTATAACCGTTTGCTATCTAGCATCGCTTTATTTTATTTTGTTTTTATTTTAACAATGCGCATACGATTTGCTCCACCGTCGGTGCATTGGTCCGATGTGAAAAAGTGAACTAGATCTACTAGCTAAGACAATGACGTAAAAGAGTGTTCTCTACATATCATAGTTTGAGATGAACGATGCTAGAGGTTTACATTGATGTAAAAACGAAATGCGTGAATTGCTGTCAGTTCTCAGTTGTGATTCTGTTGTTTAATAGCGTATGTATCACTGGCGATTCTGCTGATTAATTTGGCTTATTGTAGCAGTATTTATTCAGTATGTTAGCATTCTGGTGTATCTGCTTGTGCGATCCACCCTTCTTCGTGTTTGGATACTGTGTCTTGCCCTCCGCCACATATTTAGCTTCTTGAGGTTCATTGTTGATTTGAATGTACCGAGTCCTGCTTTCGTGAGGTTACCTCGGAGCCAACTTAACCATTGTCTGCAGTGCCGTGATCTACTGACTGTGTATTTCCTGGCCCCCTGTATTGCTAAATCCAAGTCTCTATGTGCTGGTGTCCACTGGAATCCTTAACACATGGTCAAACATGGGTTATCTTTGCTTGGAGACTTTTACGGGCAGCTGCGTTATATTACGCACCGTGTATCATCGAAATTATGCTGCCTGTCCACCGCTGTTCAGCGATGGTACATAGGTGTTTACGGTGGCAAGCATCAAGTTTGTCGAGAGCTGCCCTTGGAGATGCCCAGCTATTACAGTTATACAGCATCAATGGCACGCAGGCTTCATTGCATAGACGTAGTCATTTTGTTAACGACATCTTTGATATACGAATCCATAGCTTCCAGAAAGACTGGCAAGTTATGATACCCATGATGTAATGTCCGCAGTACTACACAGCAGTGAGCCCAGGATTTTACGTTTCCTCCATGGTTCGCCGCCACGAAGTGGATCGTCATTATGTTTAGTTTCATACTTTTTAGATAGCTGTATGTGGGCGAGCTGCGTGGGGTGTGGGGGTGTGTGGGGTGCGAGTGTCGGGTGGGTGTTGGGGATATTGTGGAATTTTCTGCACAGTTTCCAATGCAGCAGCAATGCAACATGTGGAAGGCACAGGGGATAGACCATATCCCTGTGGGGTAGGTTAGAAAGGACAGGTTAAGAAGTCGTATGTTTTGTTAGGAGCTTAGTGCAAACCAAACCACGGAATATGTCTTCGCTGTTGCTGGGTTGATTCATATTGCATCATTTTAAAAAAGAATCACGGTTTATGGAAAGTTTGCGTAATCGTATATCTTCCAAAAATCAAGACTGGGCGCCATTAATGCACACATCTAGGAAGCCATATATTTTATTTGTCAACTTAAAATTCAGAATTGATTGATCTTATGTTGCTTAGCTCTACGGTCGTTCAATCTCAAAATAGCTGGCCCGAAATGTGTTACACGTATTCAGACTTCGGGTAAGGAGCTCTATGCGAGTGCAATATTAGCCACACAAGTGTGGTTATAACTCAACAGCCAGAAATTTATATATTATATTTGACAACTCAAAATTCAGAATTGATTGATCTTATGTTGCCTGTATGCTCGTTAGCTAAGTGTGAGGCTGATTATATTAAATGAAAATGCCATACGGGATCAGCGTCGACGTTGGTGTTGATATCAATGCCAATATGTATAATTTGTATTATTGAATCCAGTAGCGAAGATGTAAATAGCTTTATGAAATTAATTCTCATCTTTTCTGTATAATTCAATGAAAAGGTTATACTTATGCTGGCCCATTTGCGTATGCATACCGTTGCCAATTCTCGTCAGGAATGTCTGTACTGGAAGAATCAATTCATTTCAGACACTAATTTAATGAAATCTGAAGAATATCAAACAAAACAGCACACTTTTCAGCAAATACTACTAAACATCACGGATGGTCTGCTGGTATAAATGAAACAATAAGCCTGACATTAAGAGTAAGTTGATTAACTGGTTGTTGCATCATGTGGAGGGCGTTTTTTCCTACTAAGCATTCTGGTTCTGATGGATGACTTTATGTATGGCTGCTATGAAGCCACATAAATAGATATAAATAGAATATCCGGGGATAACTCCTTAGACTTGCCACATATAGAGGTGTGTAAATCCTATCCATAATGGTCACTTTATGTAACATTTAAACGTGGCCATTATGTTACGGATGGTCACTTCCTAGACGTCGCTTTTCATATGAACTCACTCATGTGGGTGGAGGTGGTAAGTAATACAAGATTAAAAGATGTGGTGGCATGGTAACTCATGTCATTGAGACCCATCATGTACACACAGAAACAACTGCCCGAAATGGATATGTTTGGTTGGATGCGATTATCTTGAGCAGGCATGACCAGTTGCTATGGTTGTTAGTGAATGGAAAAGTGATTGTTTACGATCCCCATTCTTTATTCGACGACCGGAAATCATTAATTCATCAACTGTCGACCACAAACTCATCTTCTGATTCATAGCGGTTAATGTGTTCCATCTGTTACTCCAAAATGCTATCCTACTTGCATCGCTTTTGAGATCATTTAACTCATTTAATTTAATTGTGTACTGATCCAAATGCATTTCAATATTGCCCTGGGTGGTGTGGCAATTGGGATACGTGTTATACGTGTATCACTCACACGGAAGTGTTGTTGTTGAAATTGCTTGCTTCATGTGATAATAAACATTTATATCACATTCAAATCTCATGTAATACACAGTTTTAGAACAATATGTGTGACCCTGTCATTTTACAAAACTGTAAGATGGGCTGATTTTATCTAGTAGTTGGATGGAATGTTCGATCACAACCCCAGGATTTACTTCAAAGACAGACTGTCAAACAAGTTCGAATATGCATACTAGTCAGCTGAATACATAGATCAGATTTGACAATCAAGCTACGTGGGATTTACTAATAGTACCGATGACAGCGTGGTATGGAACGGAGATGTACAGAGGAATGCCTGCTCGGCCTCACTGGAACGTTATTGTTCCATCGAGCTACGAGATCGGCTTTGGTATCCTTCGGATCGTCTGACTCCGACCTCAATAGAACCGGACACCCGGAGAAGTAACCAGCATATTCATCAGGCCAATTCTAACCAGACCAATCTACGCATGCACAGAAAGAATCTGCATAGGAGAGCCATGCGTTGCAGGTAACAGAATACATCTTGTTCACAATATAAATCCGCAGCACACACACGTGTCATGC
>CM067359.1:174031538-174211538 GCA_034401795.1 Chaetoderma sp. LZ-2023a
ACGACACGACGATGTTAGGGAGGGAGAGAGGGAGGGGCGGGAAGAGGGCGAGGGGGAGGGGGAGGGAGAGGGAGGGAGGGATGGAGAGGGAGAGGGAGAGGGTAGGGATGGAGTGAGTGAATGAGAGAGGGAGGGAGAGCGAGGGAGAGAGAGAAAGAGAGAGCGAGAGAGAGAGGGAGAGAGAGAGGGAGGGAGGGAGGGAGAGAGGGAGCAGAAGAGGGAGAGGGGGAGAGAGAGGGAGGGATGGTGAGGGAGAGGGAGAGGGAGAGGTGAGGGATGGAGTGAGGGAGGGAGGGAAGGAGGGATGGAGGCAGGGAAAGAGGGAGAGCGAGAGAGAGAGAGAGAAAGAGAGAGAGAGAGAGTAGACAAGGGAAGACGGGGTTGAAGGAACTCCGAGTGTTGTGTACCCACATGAAAAAGGAGTTTCAGTACAGTACAATGCAGCGCTTAAACAGGTAAATATGTCTCCAAAACAATAACATGGCTTGTTAGTTAGTAAGATAATTGTGTTGAACATTTTGACGAAAATTGGCCTGAACGGCATTGCCGCCTTATGCAACCCATCTTCCAATTCAACTGTATCCAAACCATCTTAAAGTATGTTTTAATTTTGCCCTAGAAACACATCAAGTCATTCTCGAGCTCCGCTACACTAAATGTGCCCATATATGTGCATTGCTGGCTCAATGGTTTATATTATGTGTATTCATATTGCCAGTTATAAAAATACTTGTTTTAATACATTTTGCTTGAAATATGCCTTGGATAAGTAAGCGGGATGCTCTTATAAAACGGCCAGTATCGGCAATGTATTGACAAATAATTTTCCGATGTTTTTAAATTCCTTTAAGACGCGTTTTGACGTGAGTGTATGGGGGGGGGGGGGTGTTATCATTAGCCACTAGTGGGCTATTGGAAACAAGTCTTTGCTCCCTAAGAGAGGACTGCAGAAAACGCAATGCTCATCGGCTTTATCAAGATATCCACAAGGACATCTTGTCGAATCCGTAATCGTCGTCGTGGTCTTCGTCGTCATCATCGTCGTTGTCGTGGTCGTGTTCGTTGTCGTCGTGGTCGTCGTCGCCATCGTCATCGTCATCGTCTTCGTCGTCGTCGTCGTCATCGTCGTCGTCGTCGTCGTCGTCGTCATCGTCGTCGTCGCATCATTAATTCAAGAAAGTCCTCATATTTTGAAGACAAGCCGACAACATTCTAAGCATTTTATGTTGAGATATAATGCGATTGACGACAGCGACTGCTTTCAACATCAACGGTTACGACATAAATGCAGGTTTGCCACTGTTCTGTTTTACATCCTGACAAGAACAGACAAGGTTACTTAACACGATATGCATAACATCATCGGTGAGAGCTTGGTTGGGGTGGATGTTTGGTGGAGTGGATGGGTAGGTAGTCGTTTTCACAATGACAAATTGGACGACCAATGATAAATTGGACGACCATTTGGAGTAGACCAATGATTGAACAGTTGTGACTATACTGTACTAAGAAACGATGCCTTCCATTTTACTTCGCAACTTTCCATTTTTAGTTATGCCCCGCCCATCACTAGCTAAGCTCCACCCACACCTCGCCGTGTTGGGATTGATAGATCCCCAAATGCCCTAACTATCAATTTCCTGAAAACTATACAGGGAAGCTGTTGAATATTTTGTAAGTAATTTGAGTGGGTGCTGTTGGCCCAGTCAAATTAGTTTCAAAACATTCAAAAGAATGTTTATTAAAGGATGACTAATCCCATCTCTTGATAGCTATTAAGGCGATCTAACACGCCGGTAATAAACTATCCAGGTAATTTTAAGCCTTTTATCACGCCACTAAGGAAAGATATTCAGGATTTAGTAGTTAAATGTTGGTACATTTCTACACCCTATGATGGCTGTTATGATTTACTTTTCAACCAATCAGAAAACCCCCAGTGTGTCTGCCTCGGTATATACGCTCAGTCATAGAGGCTCCAGCTATAGTTTGGCAAAGTGGTATAAAAGCAATCCTACAGGTAAGCTGTTGAATGTTTTGAAACCAATATGGCAGCAACAACTTCCAGTCAAATTAGTTTCAAAATATTCAATGAACATTACATAATAAAGAATGTGATGCATTGGAGCTTACATGCCATCACCCAGAATAGCTTGAGGAGACAAAATGTTGTCGATCACTGTTCAGCATTTACTCGATATTACAAAACAGATAATTGCGATACAGATCAGGGAATGTGACAGGATATGAATGATATGGAATCTGTAAACCATATTCTATCGGTGCAATACAACATTTGAGATGAGATTAGCATCGCTTTAAATAGTAAAAGCAAACAATGTGTACAACAACGCATAGACCGTCCTCAATATGCGTTCGTGACGTACTTATCGACGTCATTCATGATGTCATTCATTATGATGTCATTGTACACATCACGCAGTTCATTATTACGTCATATGATGGGTGGGTACTCTGGAAAGGTAAATTTATATTTTAGAGTTGATTTTTTGGAGGCCGATACACGCAAGTCCTTCCAGAATCAACTCATGCCTATGTGTCTGTGCGTGTTGTGCGCGATGCATGGCGTGCGATCTATGACACGCATTCTGAATCCGTGACAGAATAAACACATCCAGAGCGCGACATATTAGACAAGTAGAGATTTCTGAAAAAAGTTACTTCACAGAGAATGTTAGGTAACTTTTCGGAACCTTTCAAAGACATGCAACATGCTTGTCAATTCCATGGCCCCTAAACTGTAACCGTCTAACAAAATTAAATGATCACAAAAATGATAACCTTTCGAAGTGTCTTTCTATTCTAAATATTTAATAAACGCAAATGTACCAGGATACTTTTGCAAACTATATTAGAAAGTAAACTATGATTTTCTTTTCATTTTATTTTACTGTTTCACATATTCTATGCGCATTCAAATACAGATTCTCATTATAGAACACGCAGGCTCCACAAATTATATATATGCCTATGTTGTATATGGGTACATTCACGCAATGATGGAGAGAGAGAAAAAGAGAGAGAGAGGGAGAGAGAGAGAGAGAGAGAGAGAGAGAGAGAGAGAGAAAGAGAGAGAGAGAGAGAGAGAGAGCGAGCGAGAGAGAGAGAGAGAGAGAGAGAGAGAGTAGACTGTAGGGTTTGTATCTTCTGCCAATGTGTTCGCCCAAGGCCATTCGTAAGCTTAATGCTGACAAGCAATGGGTTACCAACATATGCATCCTTTAGAATACATGGACACTAAAGAGCTAGGAACTGTGGCAATAGGGCCCTCATTACTGAATGCAAAACACGTTGTCCAACAACACCGCCCCACCGCCACCCGACCCCCATCCACCCCACCCAAAGCCCCTACCCCATCCAACTCCCCACCACCTACCTAACGACATCTCACAGGTCTATGAGGTTGGTCGTCCAGTTGACATGACCATCATAAAGCAGGTGAACTTATGTCTGTACATGTGTCAAATCTAGCATAACAGGCATGCGTAATGAGGAGACGTTCCTTATAATTACGCCATGTTGTAGTCCGTCTTTTGGATGCCATGTCTGTGTGTAGATCTATATTTCTTGCCGACAACTCTTCACACGAAAAACATTGTTAGACGTTGGTTTAGTGCCAAGTTTGGTAGATTGCTTTGTGTCCCCACCCCTCACACCCCTACCACTACGACCATTATAAATACCTATGGGCGGTGGCCTACATTTGTGTTGTCTCTGGTGAAGTCTGATTACCGCGAAGGGAAGCCTTCAAGTACAAATCATGTTACATTTCGCTCACTAATTGGATCTTCCGCATTGATCGTAAGCGTTGGCACATTAAGTTACATCCCCAGCGTCCCATGTTCAAAGCGACTAATCACGTACAAAGCTATTAAATTATTCAGAACGTAATTAAACATGCACGTTCTACAGCTATCATTACATGGTTACAGACAAATTGGTTTTAAAATATTCAGCATAGCACTTATTAAGCCTGAATTTCTAAAAAATCAAAATGGGGGATGTTTTGGACAACTTTGACATTAAAATGCCAAGAAAGTTCAAATTTATGCATAATCAGTCTCCATTTGCGGGCCAACAGACGACTATTTGCAGCCGAGCCAGCCATTCCAGTGGTAAATGTTCAAGAATAGTCTTCTCTTTGCCTGCATATGGGCATTTAATAAGCAAATGTATCGGTATTATTGACCGAATTCAGCCATTACATGGTCCATCGTGCATTTGTGGTTGTGTGTTGGTAACCACTACAATTAAATAGTACAGCGCAATAAATTCATCTCTATATAACATCACGTACACCATTTGTATAGGTGCTAACTCATGCGTAACTAGTCGCGCGCTATTGTCCCATGAGAATTCTCTTTTATTAGGTAGTGATGGGATGAGTCGGCAGAATGGATCATAATGCTATCTATATAATACACTGTGGATAATCAGACCTGTATAGTTAGGGTGTAAGACTACCACGAAGATGTATATCTTAATCAAGACGTCAACGAATCCAAAGGCCAGCTCTTTAAACCCAAAAGACCAAAACACCCAAAACCCGATATCATGTAATAAGTATTCAGTTGAATATTTTGAAACTAATTTGCCTGGAAGCAGGTTCCTATCAAATTAGTTTCAGAACATTCAACAGCTTACCTGTATAGTTATTTGGAGAATCTGGAAATTCAGGATTCAAAGCGATACAATTAAGAATTCTGTCTCCCCAGGCCTTAATGGAGGAATCCACTTTTTCCATAAATCATATTGCGTCGTTATCTACTACGTGGTGTGTGGTGTGTAGATCAATTACCTCATGAATGGCAAAGCAAAGTTCCTCGCGAACGCTTACGTGATGACGGAGTAAGCATGGTTGTGCGAATTGTATGCCTTTTAATAAACATTCTGTTGAATATTTTGAACTAATTTGACTGGGCACTGTGAGTACCATTGCCAGCAACAGCACCAAGTCAAATTAGTTTCAAAATATTTTTCATGCTAACTGTACTTGATACGTAGAGAGTACAGGGATCGATTGATCTCAAGACAAACAAAGCGTGGGTGCAGCTTAGCTAGAGATGGGCGGGACATAGCTAAAACTGGTTTCCTCCACCAAATGTTCATCTGAGCAGCCAAATGATGTGGCAAGTTTCGCGTTTACAATTTCATGATACGATCTACTAAGCCGATTGCTTATCACTACCACCGCCCACCACACCCCCTCATCCCCTGTGTGTCAGGGTTCTTATTGGCGAGAGGCAACACTCCCGTAGCTAGGCTAGAGGTTGCTATTACTAGTCTTCTGCCCATTATTTGCAACAAATGGACCATGACCATAGTCCTGAGCGTGTATCATTGTATATAATTAGATACGCATATCCATGAGCAGCACGCGATGAAATGAGATGTGCGCGCAAACACTTACACGAATTCATCCGATTTAATCAAAATACTGGTACAATTTAGAGACATCGAACGTGACAGACGTAAGTATAACGTATCATTAAAGGGGAGTTTTGAATTAAGCATCGGGTGAGATATATAATTGCTAATGGTCTGACCAAAATCACTTTGCAGTGGTTTTCAGACATGACTATGTGGAAGTTATTCTATTTGTACATTTTCAAAAATGATCTTCCCTCGGCCTGCAGATAGATACTGGCTAAGTAAAAACATTAATATTCTTTACGATTGCCCCTTTAATGATCAAGCCGGCGAAAAGAAATTCAGTGGTAAATTTACAAAATATAGTCTTTTAAAATTAAAGGTTCTAGAAAAATAATGACCATCAACGTGTTTAATTGATATAACAAGTAGTATTTTGAGCGCTTTGAGGCGCTGTTGGCACAAGAGGGGTCCATGGTATTTTGCTTCAAATGTATGACTTCACGAACATAGTGGCTGTTTGCTCAGAAACTGACTTTTACATGTTTATGTTCACCTAAAAATCTGATTCTTCACGCTGCAGTTCTGTCAAGCTTATTGGACCACAACTTTGGAGTCTTTAGCTTTAAGATCTAGAATATAGTTTCCAGTTCTGGATAATTGACCATTCCAGTTTATCCATCCATCTTATGACGTCATAAAAAACAACGTGGCGCACAGGATGACGTCATAATCAATAGCATTATGAATAGCGTAGATAAGTACATCACGAACGCTTAATTGAAGACGGCCTAAGAGTTGCTGTACAGATTGTATGGCTTTACTATTTAAAAAAGCATTCTATTGAATATTTTGAAACTAATTTGACTGCCATGGGCAGCTGCAACACCTAATCAGATTAGTGTCAACATATGCAACAGAGCTTGCCTGAATAGTTTTCTCGAAATTGATAGTCAAGTAGTTCGGGCATCGATAGATCTCACCATGGGCGAAGTGTGGGGTGAGCTTAGCTAGAGATGGCCAGGGCATACCTAAACTGGAAAGGTCCATTGGTTTAGGCAACAACGGTGGTTTTTACCGAAGCAATTGTGCTTGATTTAAGACAATTATAGTCGATAGTTATTTTTCCAATAACTCCTGTTGTTGACTATGCATTTCATCTCTGCGTGTGATCGAACTTATAAGCAGGCCGATTGACCAGTTGATCCCGAGCATGGTGGTAGAATGGGGAGATCATTAGTCTCAGTGACATTCTTTCTTTACATATCATAGGATATCTTCATAATCACAGGACCAATTGACATTTCCAGTTTTAGCTATGCCCCGGCCATCTATAGCTAAGCTCCACCCCCACCTGGCTCGTGTTGGGGTCGATCCCTGCACTCTCTGAATCTCAATTTCCAGAAAACTATACAGGTATGCTGTTCAATATTTTGAAACTAATTTGACTGGGTGGTGTTCAAAATATTTAACAGAATGTTTAGTAAATGTTAAAGACATACAATTCCTACAACGTGTCGACCGGACTATTATGTGTTAAAGACGGACTAAATCGAGTCATTAATGTCATAATTAATTATTACGTCATCATACACGCCACTTAGTTGTTTATGACGTCAAATGGCGTCAGCTGATGGACGGATAAACAAAGTTACCTAACAGTGTTATTGTAGAAATGGGGGCTGATGGAATTGTAATCAAATTCATGGACCGTCTCGTCGTAAATGCAAATATTTCAAAGCGAATCGTTAATAATATTCAAGGCTGCCGATATTAATATTGTCTCATGTCAAGCGTAACTCGCACCGTCTGTCAGAGATACACAATGTCACATGATGTCATTATGCCAAGGTATGTAATGTGGAATATGCTTTGAAACTCTTTACTCAAATATTTAACACTAGCCACCGGGATTTCTCTATGAGCTAACGAATCGTCTGTTGAATATGAGAGTTGGTGCTGCCTAAGGCAAAATATCGAACTCCTTTCCTTTATAATAGCTGTGCTGAGATGGAGAGACTTGCCTTTCACGCATTAAACAGCTAATATGGAAACATGTTTGCAACCTCGTTGCCTTGTGTCGTCGTCACACACATATAGACAACCATTTTAGGCCAAATCTCAAATGGCAGATGCCATCTAAAGGGTGGAACGGCGAGACTCCCGAATTCTCTAGAATACAACCGCGTTTATCCAAGAGACGAATATTCTCTGGCAAATTAACACTGGAAAAGCTGGCTCGATAACCGGGCCGGTTATCGCAGTGGTCCATTTTCAAAATAATCATCTTCTCTTAGTCTGCAAATGGAGATTTTCTATGAAAGGAAAATTAAATTTTCTGTAACATAGTTAAGGATGAAAGGGATAATAGCCCCTGCATATATATGGAAACGCGGGTGCCTCACAGCTAAGCTTGTTTCGCCGTTTCTCAAAGTTGACGTCTCTGAACATACATTTCAATTCCACACACGTCATCTGTATGCATATTATAGCCGGTAGTTATTTCTCATAGAGGTGTTCGTTCCTTTCTCTGATTGAGCTAATTTAAGCAAACGATGCCCATGCCGCTTAATTCAGATGTCTTAAACAATGAAGTAGTAATTCGATTGACGGGAGGCTGACATCAGCGCGAATCGACCGGTCGGGTATTGGCCGTCCCAGCCAAGCTGGTTACGGGCCGCCCGTCCCGGATTCGTTCCTATAAGCACGGCCGCCTGTGTAGAGCAATAAGCGTGTATAAGCCCATGAGAGAGATTAAAAGTTCATTAAAATGCGTAGCACGCATGCGCGTGCGCGTTGCTGTGTTAGCAGAGCGCGTATAGTGCGACCAAGAGCAAGTGGCGCTTTTAGTGTACCGAGCTGGTGTTTTGTAAGCCTTAATAATTAACCGTTGTCGTTTAATCTGGCATTAATCAAGACTTCGACGAGCTTTTCAAATATGTAAACCGTTTTAAAATCGGTCCCGAAATGGCTGAGTTATCCCCGTTTCCCCCCTTCAAAATATACTCGTAATATAGAAATAACGTCGTAAATACGTATATATACGTATCTAGATAATAAGTGATTTGTGTACACGTGCCCCATGACGTCATAGTACGCATCTATATATATTGTAACGATTAGATAATCGTGTACTTGTCACGAGTTTCTAGCCCGCTGATTCGTTGGTTAAGCTAATTTTGATTGGTTGAGGCAGCCAGTCCTGACGTTTCAGCGAGTATAAAACGGGACGATTTCAGTAAATCGAGAGCAACCTCAGCCAGAAGCCGAACAGTTGGGATCTGCCCGCAGCACCCACCGATAATTCAGTTATTAGGCATTGACCTCTGCTTCGGTCGGTTTCTCTCCCGGGGTACAGCAGCAGTTTCCCACCCACCGCAACCTAAATTGTGTAAGCTCCCAGACGTCCGTTCGGGGCAGTATTGGAACTTTTGAATAATATTGTTCGCATCTAATTAAGAACCAGCAAGGAACAGTATTGCGGTGTGGGCTTCTACAACCTAAAAATGTGATTCTAACAGATGTAGAGGCAGCGATCTTCTTTGGTGGATGACTTGCCGAATCTGCCGGCCACGCCAAAATGTGGATATTCAACCACCACACTGCATGTTGTGTGTGTTCCTTTTAACTTTTTGACCGCAGCAAGTAAACTTTGCCCGACACGTCTTAAGAGCTAAGTGATGTACCCCGCACCATTAAACTTAGTTATGTATCTGCAACAGTATTCAACAACCCCCCCCCCCCCCCTGATAAAGGGTTGTTCTTAACTTTCATACTACCATCATTGAACGGAGCTTTTCTCATCACAGTAATGTTATCACAGAACTTACTAACCATTCATTAGACATTCTTATGTTGTGATTACCGTCCTGAGTTCGCACCGCTCCCATCCTGGATCAGCATGCGAGAATCCTGTCTGCAGGAATATACATGCAGAAACTTTCCAGCTTTCAGAGACCGTGTCAACTCACGCCACTCTAACGGCGATGTATCAATTTCAGTAACATGATAGCCCGTATTTAAGATTGGCTACCGAGTATTCAAGTAACTTTATGTAACATTCTCAATTCATCCGTTAATTCAACTTTAATGATTGTATTTTATCTTTGTAAATGGTCCGATGACTAAAAGGCATTGCAACGGTCTTAGGACCGCTAGTTAAAATTTCTGTATCTATTCATAGTTATTTTTATTTTACTTTAAGGTGTTTTCACTAACCGCACCGTAATAGGTCTATCAACCTGTATTACTAGTATTATTCTGATCATTTCACATTGTTATTACTTGTATTTGGTTAGTTTAGTATATGGCTGGTAGTCATCCGTTGATATGTTTTGCTCATTTGTATAAAACTTAGGATCGCAGTGCATTTAGGAAATACTATACAGCAACATTATATATGCATCATTTGATCCTGCCACCAACACGCTTCACTAAGGTCGCTGTTCGTTCTATAACTTTGCTTAGCCAGGCATACTACCGACTAAACCTGACTATTCAGCTCGATAGAATAGGTCTAATATGATTAGAGACAATTTCTTCGTTAGGAAACATATAGTGTATGCCTCTTTTCCGGTTGTTGCGGTAATCTAGCCCTCCACTCTGGCAAGGTTGTGTACAATTGGACAATATACCTATAGGGCCTCATATTTATAAAGTCACTGTCTCTCTTCATGTTCCACTAAGCCTTATGGCTTCTTAATTGTGTGGATATCCCTATCCGCACCATGGAGTGATCTGACCCTGGGAAACTATTGGAGGTTTCCGAGCGGTGATGGCCAAGGTGTCGTGTCACACACAACTCCCGTGTATCTTTTGATACCTAGTAGTTAATTATCCTTGTCAATGTAGGAAGCACTGCAAAAACATATTTTAATTATTGATCCTTTACATCCCTTAGAAGATCTTTCACGCACTGCAGTGCATATTGGGCAACGTGTGTATAAACCTAACATCAGGTCAAAAGTTAGCTCCATACGACTTGGTGACGGGCGAGATGCGCATCTCCACCGAATTCTGTAAGAATGTCTGGGCAAGATGTTGGAATCTGCCATGCCCTCTTGGGAAGGACATTTACGGTGGATATTCGTCTCTCCAACCCCCACCATAACAATGACTCAGTTGCTTAAAATTGCTTATGTGAAAAGTAGCCATTGTCCTGTGACGTTTTATGTGGTTATGAAGTCGGGCATCCGGATTTTCACCAAGCTCTGATGTCTTACTTAGTAACATGTACGCGCGCTGTCCTCAGAGGTGGATGCTTTCCAAAGCTTCTCACGGAAGGCGGGGCATCTACAACCTCGGACAGCCATTTTCAAAGATAGGTAGGAAACCCCGCCAGTTGCAGCCTAAAATAGTGATTGTCTTTAGAACCTAACTGTTAGGTTAGACATAGCAGAAGGCATGCAGAAATACAAGCGGCACCCACTACTTCAGTGTCTTGGACCTACATAAGACAGTGACGTGGGTATCCCTCGGGAATCGCTAGGCCCGTCTTGACGTAAAACAGCACGCAACATATTAATTATAGTTTCACTAGGATGGTCTTTTCTTTACAGCGCTTTAGTTGAATATAAGAGTGGCCCTTTCTGGCCAATACCCTTTCCCCACTTTAAGTGGTGGCGGCATTTCCCTGTGACGGAGGCCCGCAAGGATCACTTGCCTCTTGCAAGAATCCAGTAATGGCGGCCCGCGCGAGGCTACTACTTCTCACCCAGAAATACAGCATCAGAGGTAATGCCCGCGCGAGGCACATAGCCTCTTGCCACAAATAAAGGATATCTTCCTTTCTCCTTTTCAGCTTAGAGGCATAATAACTTATATTAAGTTAATTAGTGATCTCGTATGTGGGGGCATCGTATGCTCATTGTATCTAGCAAACTTGACGGTCTTTTTTAGGTAAATTAATTGCATATGCGTATTTATGTTAGGTCACCATCAAATCTTGTGAGTCCATAGATCTCAAAATTGCTATGGACAGGCATACCGGTGACACCAATTCATGGGATGAGACTGTTGCGTTTAATGTTCGCGACAATGGTCGCATGAACCCCCCCCCCCCCCCCCGCGGAACGATTGAGCTCCACCGGCCTTAGAAGCCAGTCTTTGTTACCCGTAGGGCAGTGCCGCATGGGATCCGTAACCCAAGACCCGGAGCTAACCAGCGTCATCACTCACGCGAGTGGACAAACGCCATTGTTCTAGAGCATTTTAGACAATGGCGTACAGGGGCACACATTTGTTGCATGTAACAATGGCATACAGTGGTGCACTTAATTTTATCGATGATATAGGGCTGTTTAGACATTATTCTGACGAATGGCGTGTCGTGGGGCGTGTAGGTTCGTGTACATTCGTGGGCTACGTACGTCCGTTGGTCGTAATAATTTACTGATTAAAACTTTTATTTAAATTAAAATATGTTAACCCCTAAAAGGTTGGTATTTTACGTTTTAAACGAGGGACTTGCGCAATAACGGAGCCAACCATATCAGTAGTAACATTTCAATAATAGTTTTCTATTCGCCTGTAAATGCTTGTTTAATAAACAAATATTTGTATCGTCTTGACCAAATTTATCTATTAAACGACTAATCCGAAAATAATGTGTGTACTAACGACGAAATGCCATAGCTCCATATCGCATTGGTTTACGTTGAAAAACCCAGCAATATGTCTCTTTTGAATATCTGGTTAGACGATTACTTATTGGAATCCTGGTTCACTTGACAGACCTATGCCCATGTTCCCGAAGCTATCGTTAGCTAGCGATATCGTTTCAACTATTGCTTTAGTAACATAACGAGAGCTTCGGGAACATGGGCCCTGATCTGTTGAGTATTACCTAAATGGATCACAATTATGAGGTTCACATCCTAATACATCCTAGCTCATCCTAAGCTATCACGTGGTAGACCGTAGGAGGAGAAATGTCAAATCAAGCATCGATGTACTAGCGACAACGCGCATACCTTTCTAAATGTTTTGCTTAATGGTCGTCAGCAGACGCAACTAATTCGTTAATACCCTCAATTACCGCGATGGAGGTGACAGGGCGAAAAGCTTCCAATGGGAGGCATTGGGCTAATGTAACACTGATCTCTCACGAGATTGTTCAAATTGCCTACATGTCATAGCATTGCCAGTAATGGACGCGACTGAGATATTAATATGCAGGCATGTAGTTTAGTCAATTGTAAGTTAAAGTGGGCCATTAGCAAGACTGGGAAACAGAAATTAATGGCAACGACTTCACTCGGAAGGACAAACAAGAATGTAATTTGTACAAATAGCTTTAGGCAATTATATATTCTTTTCTAGAAAGTGGCCAGGCACGTTGGATCACAGATAGTAATATTGCGTGTCGTTTCACCACCCACGCTTCCCTACTAGCTGGGCTATCCACGCACACTGACTGCTAAGGGGAAGAGGATAATGCGACCTGTCTGTCTGTCTGTCTGTCTGTCTGTCTGTCTGTCTGTCTGTCTGTCTGTCTGTCTGCGCGCCTGGCTGGTTGGTTGGCTGGCTGGCTGCCTGCCTGCCTGTCTGTCTGTCGGTCAGTCGGTTGGTCGGCCAATCCGCCGGTCAATTGGTTGGTCTGTCGGTTGGTCTGTCAGTCGGTCGGTGCACTAAGCAAACCAATAGAAAGTTAGGATCGGTCCAACCAGCCCCGTAATCGGTTTGGTATTTTGGGACCACGATGTTAGGCACATATATTATAAAGCTGTTTACTAGTCTGTCTACTCGTATGATAGGCAATCGGTCCCGTCACTTATCCATCAGCTCAGTTAGTCATTGATTTGGTATGCCGATCTGGCATAGATGGAATAAGAGAAAAACACCAACAAAGATTCGTGTATAATATATACATGAGCAAACGACTCCTCAGATTATTTCTCTACCAAACACTTATACATGGTTACATACGCACAAGTACATCTCTGATCTATTACCGCAAGGGGACCATAGGTGATCACGTCTGGATGGCAAACACCAAATATTAGCAGACATTGACCTATATCTAGATATCGATAAGGGAAGTCAATGCTGGTAAAATGCCGTTAGTGGTGATGTTGAAACTAGACAATCTCTGTACATATTAAGCAGGATAGGTTGTATTATTCTCCAGTGAATATTAAAGCATAAGACCTAGATGCTGACGCACTGTCGAACCGGGTTTGTTGTGATGACAGATTCACCATGGAATCTACTAGTTTGCAGGAAAAGTAAGCGTACATTGTTCAATTGGGACGTATATGAGACACAATTATATCACTGCGCATTTAGCCACTAGCTCACGAAATGCCAAGTATGAACAATACTCCACAGCTCAAAATATTTCCTGTTGGCTATCCTTAAGCTAATTTTACTGAATACAGTTGCTGCCTATTGCAGCAAAAGGCTACTCTCTAATTAGGTTCAAAATAGTCAACAACGGGCGGGCGGGTGAGCGTGCAGGCGTGTGGAGGTTGTGAGCTGGTAGGCGGGCGGCTAGGCGGGCAACTAACTAACGGATGCATAGATGGACAGACTGATGCAAAACACATTTCTTATAGCATTATACAAAATTTCCATTGGACACCTCCGCCTTTCAAAAGTTTGGCTAAAGCCCCAATTATACCGATTAAACGAATCCATATACAGGTATAATTACGTAATGGCATATTGAAAACCAATTATCTGAGCCTACTAGGAAGAAGCCATTGGGTTGACAAGCTAAGCAAGTTGGAAAATCGATGATTTTCATTTATTGCCAAGACCTAGCTGAATATCAACCGTGACAGTAAATATGTGCGGGGCTGAAGAACAGATATTAATGTGCAGAAGTCATTGCATTCCATTATTCACTTTCGGGAAACAACATTCATTTCAAATGCATAAAACTATTGAAGCAATTTTGTTTACACGCATAACATACCATGTTCCATAGTTAAAGTTGTGGAGATCAATGAAATTGCATCATCTGTGAAGTCTTCTCAGAAAAAAACGCAACAAGAATAGCAGAGGCGGTATTGACTCTGACTCTGGAAGTTAATTCACGATGGAATCAATGACGAAAAGCATGCCAGAAACTACCGCGATGTCAGATGATATTCTATCTGAGTACACCGTGGTGGCGTCTAATTGAGTAGACCACAGCCTCAAAGCAATTCCATGAATTGGAAACTTCAACGGCCTTGGAAATATGTGAATGTCATCAAAATAGCAAACACTATATGTAGTTGTATTGTATCGATCTCAATATTCACATTCCACACTTTGGAAATAATTCAACTGTGTCAGTACGAATGAGTAAACACTTCACGGTAAACGGCCTTTATACATAGTTAACTATGGATCAGTGATGTTCTGATCTAGGAGATCCTCCTTTCATACGACCTCGGAGAGTTGAGTTAAAATTCAGTCATTTAATTCTTCAAACACTTCCCCAGCCGTCTTTCCTAATCTAAGTGACTGGCACATCTTGGACGTCACCCCATTGTCTGATTCAATTAATTAGAGGACATCTGCATGACTGATCCCATTACTACGTTATCGCTCCAAATCCCTTAAAAGGCAACACTCCAAAAGAGAAAATAACTACGACACCCGCAAGGGTACACGAAATGGGAGACACGTTTAAGTCACCAATGCAGTAACGCTATCGAGCAGCTTTTCGGCCAGCACATATATTAGTGGTCTCAATGCAGTAAGCCTATCAATAGGCATTTCAGCCAACACATCTGCTATTACTCTCAAACTCTGGCATCTACAAACACACTGGAGTTGCCTAATGCTACCCATGTAAACCCGCTGGACTCGCCTAATCATACCCATTTAATCATGATGGACCCGCCTATTCGTACCAATTCAAATATGGGGACCCACCTAATGGTAAGAATTTAAACCTGGTCAACCCGCCTAATCGTACCCATTTACGCACTGGATTATCCTAATCATACCCATTTACTCACGCTGGACCCAACTTAATTATTATAATGGACTCCTACACGTCACGTTGTTTATTATGACATCATATGATATCATATGATGAATGGATACATTGGAAACGTGCATTCAGATGTCTCAAACAATGAAGTAGTATTTAGATTGCCATAAAGCTGACATTAATGCTCAGTGCACTAGACCAGCCTAGTTCCTGGAATAATCTAACTCATCGTACACCTGCATACGGATATCAAAAACGTGCCCAGCTATAGACAAACAACAGACATAGCGACGTATAATTGTTACAGGTCACGAGGTAATATAAGGCGCTAAAATATTCTAGTTCAAGCTCTACTCCCACCTTCAATGGAACACCAGCGGGGTAAGCCAATTTCTGACCACAACATCTAATTTCAATATTAAACATTTTATTGAGTAAGAGCTTCGCGTAATTGACAACATATTATATTCAATTATGTATTTTCCACTTTATAGAATGTCATCCCCCTCTTCATAGCACACTCTGTTAGCGTAACCGCGCACAACATCATTGCAGTTGCCATTACCTGTCTATAGCGGACACTGCTTGTACCATGGACATTCTACTCTAGTTATGTCCCACTCAATGCTAGTTCAACCCACTTTTTACGTGTGATGGAATCGAATTCAATATTAGAAAACTTACTTCATAGAAACTAAATATCAAGGTAACTATACAGGTAAGCCGTTGAATATTTGGAAACTAATTTGGCGTGTACCTGTTGCTACTTATTCTCCCAGTGAAATTAGTTTCAAAATAGTCAACAATTATTAAATTGTAAATTCCAAAGGAATTACCCACCGAACACGACCATGACAGAATTGTCCAGTTTCGTGACCGAACTGCGCTATGTGTATTGCATTGTCGGGTAGAAGTACAAGGGTGGATCCATGAATTTTTTAGGGCATGGGTGCATGGAAAAAGGGCACCTCTCAAAGACGCAGATCATCATTAGCCAAACCAGGCCGGGGGACCTGTGGTCCTCAGCCCCCCCCCCCCCCGGGAAAATTGGAAATGTAAGTGCTCTCAGATCTTCTCCGCATTTCCAGAGGTAAATATAGACATTCAGTTGGCGGCGGCTAAAGTATTCATGTTTTGCCCAATTAATTATAATTAAAGATTTTGATGGATGAGGTTGATGGTTTATCATTGGGGGATCAAATCATGGTCGTAGCCATGCTAAAAATGGGGCTAATTGCTCATAGCAATCAAAATCTGAGAACAATTAATCGTGGAATGTAATAAGTGCTGCCTATCCCTACATTTAGTTATACTCCGACTACACTCGTTTGTGTTTCGGGAATGGCAAGTAGCCACCGCCTATTTAATTATATTCAACTGTGTGTGTGTTTTTATATGTCGCGGATCATTGTCTGGGCACATTTCCAACAACGCCCATTACATCATTCAGGAGGAATTTATAAATTAAAGCAGTACACTCATTAAACTAGCGTCAATAAACATCAGAGCTCGAAATAAACCAAGGCAACTAAGTCAATGCCCTTGGTCGCCCATGCCTCTTGCATTGGTTCCGCTAAATGTTGCTATCCTTATAAGACAACAACTGCCTTAGAGGCCCTGCACTATTGACTTCGTGCTCGCCATACAGACTGCTAAATACAGTATCCAAAGTAAATGTACTGAGTTATCTGGATGTAGATAGCAGCACTGCACATACTCTGAAGAAAGGGAATAAGGGGTTCTTGATCCTGCTTGCATGAGAGAGTCTGAATGTTGCTTTCATGCCCTTGCTCAGAGGGCGCAGTCTGTATTGATGTCATAAGCCATTGCCGTAGCGCCCTTACAATTATGAAAGCCGTTAACGCAACATAGACTTTCCCTTTGCTTTAGGACTATCTGATCAAAATACAGAACATGTATTCACACCCAACCACCCCTTACAAAGTCGGCGCCTACAAACGTGCCACGGTCATTGGTTTAATTTGTGAAAAACAGACAATACGGCACATTGAATATCTGCTTAAACCATTACATATTGGAATCTGGGTTCACTTGACAGATCTGATCTGTTGATTATTGCCTAAATGGATCACAATTATGAGGTTCACATCTTAACGCGTCATAACGCATCCTAGGCTATCACGTGGTAGATCTTCGGAGGAGAAATGTCAACTCAAACATCGATGTACATGTGACAACGTGCATACCTTTCTAAATATTTTACTTAATGGTCGTCGGGCAGACGCAACTAATTCGTTAATACCCCCAATTACCGTGATGGAGGTGATAGGGCGAAAAGCTTCAAATGTGGCGCATTAGGCTAATGTAACACTGATCTCTCACGAGATTGTTCAAATTGCTTACATGTCATAGCATTAACAGTAATGGACGCGTCTGAGCTATTATTATGCAGGCATGTAGTTTAGTCAATTGTAAGCTAAAGCGGGCCATTAGCAAGACTACATACACACATTGATGGCAACAACTTCACCCGGAAGGACAAACACGAATGTAAATTGTATAAATAGCTCCAGGCACTTATATATTCGTTTCTAGAAAGTGTCAAGAGGATTTGGAGCTGGGATAGTAATTTTGCTTGTCGTTTCACCGCCCACGTGTCCCTCCTAGTTGAGCTGTATATGCAAAATGATTGCTATGGGGAAGATGGTATTATGATCGTGTCTGTCTGTCTGTCTGTCTGTCTGTCTGTCTGTCTGTCTGTCTGTCTGTCTGTCCGTCCGTCCGTCCGTCCGTCCGTCCGTCCGTCCGTCCGTCCGTCCGTTCGTCCGTCCGTCCGTCCGTCCGTATGTCCGTATGTCCGTCCGTCCGTCCGCCTGCCTGCCCACCCGCCCATCCGTCCGCCTGTCCATCCGCCTGTCCATCCGTCCGTCCGTCTGTCCGTCTGTTCGTGTGTCTGTCTGTTTGACTGTCTGTCTGTTGGTCGGTGTATCCATTGGTCGGTCGGTGTATCCGTCGGTCGGTCGTTTGTTTGGCCAGTTGGGCGGTCGGTCAGTCCATTAAACAAACCAATAGAAAGTTGGGATCGATTCAATTAGCTTCATAATTGTTTGGTATTTTGAGGCCACGATATTAGGCACATGTATTATAAAGCTGTATACTATTCTGTCTACTCGTATGAGTCAGTCGGTCGGGCACTCATCCATCAGCTGAGTCAGCCATAGATTTGGTCTGCCGATCTGGCATAGATGAATAAGGGAAAAATGCCAACAAATGTTCGTATATAATATATACCTGAGCAACCCACTCCTGAGAGTATTTCTCTTCCAGACACTTACACGTTGTCACATGCACAACTGCATCTCTGATCTGTTACCACATGGGGACCACACGTGATCAGGTCTGGATGGCAAATGCCAGATATTAACAGACATTGACCTGTATATAGATACCGATACGTTAGTCTAATGCTGGTAAAATGCCATTAGAGGTGATGTTGAAACTAGACAATCTCTGCACAGATTAAGCAGGGCAGGTTGTGTTATTCTCCAGTGAATAGTACAGCATAAGGTCTAGATGGTGACGCATTGCTGAGCCGGTTTCGTTGTGATGACAGATTCACCATGGAATCTACTAGTTTGCAGGAAAAGTAAACATACATTGTTCAATTGACAAGTATATGAGACACAATTATATCTCTGCACATTTACCCACTAGATCACGAAATGCTGAGTATGAAAAATGACCTATGGCTCAAAATCTATTATGTTGACTATCTTCAAACTAATTGTAGAGGAGACTGTTGCTGCCTACTGTAGCAACAATTTGCTGTCTAATTAGTTTCAAAATAGTCACCAACGGGCGAGCAGGTGAGTGGACGGACGGGTGAAGGTGGTGAGCGGGTGGGCGACTGGACAGGCGAACACACTAACTGACGAACGCAGAGATGGGCGAGCCAGTACATAGAGATGTACCGATCCTAATTTCAACGTATAAAACACATTTCTTATAGCATTTATATACGGAATTCCCATAAGACACCCCACCCCGCCTTTCAAAGGTCTGGCTACAGCCCCAATTGTACCGATTAACCAAATCTATAGACAGGTATTATTATGCAACGCCATATTGAAACCAATTATCTGAGTCAGCTAGGAAGAAGCCATTGGAGGGATAAACTAAGCAAGTAGGAAAATCGATGATTTTCATTTATTGCCAAGAGCTAGCGAAATATCAAGCTGGATAGTAAATATGTGCCTTGCTGAAACACAAATATTAATGTGCAGAAGTTATTGCACGCCAATATTCACTTGTGGGAAACAACATTCATTTGAAATGCATAAAAATATTGAAGCAATTTTGTTTACGCGCGTAACATAACATGTTCCATAGTTAAAGATGTGGAGATCAATGAAAAAAGCAACAAGAACAGCAGAGGCAGTATTGCCTCTGACTCTGGAAGTTAATTCACGATCGAATCAATGACGAAAAGCATGCCACAAATGACGGGGATGCCAGATGGTATTCTATCTGAGGACAGCGTGACAATGTCTAAGTGCGTAGATCATACAGTCTCAAAGTAAGTGTATGAATTGGAAATGTGAATGGCTGCACCCATATATCAATGGCATCGAAACAGCGAACACTATAGCTGTAGGGTATCGATCTCAAAATTGACATTTCACATTTTGGAAATTATTTGACTGCGTCAGTCTAAATGATTAAACACTTCAAGAAAAACAGCGTTTATATATAGGCAACTATGTATCAGTGATGTTCCCATCCTGTGGACCCTCCTTTCATACGACCTCGGATAGTTGACATACCATAAACTTCACTCATTTAATTCTTCAAATACTTCCTCAGCCACATTTCCTAAGCTAATTGACTGGTACATCTTGGACGTCACCCCGTTCAACTGCATAACTTAGCCTTGTACTATGTTATCATTTACAATTCTTTAAAAGGCAACACTCCAAGGAAGAAAATGACTACGACACCTGCAATGGCACGCGAAACATGAGAAACTTTCAAGTTAGCATTGCAGTAAGTCTATCAAGCAACATTTCGGCCAGTGCATCTGATATCAGCCAACACATCTGATATCGCTCTCAAACTGTGACATCTACACACAGGAGGGAGCCGCCTAATGCTACCCATTTAAACCCACTGGGCTCGCCTAATCGTACCCATTTAAACATGCAGCTCCCGCCTAATCGTGCCCATTTACACAAAGTGGGCCCAACCAATCATACCGATTTAAACATAGTCGAACTGCCTGATCGTAACCATTTAAACACACTGGACACGAACAAATCGTACCCATTTAAATATGGTGGGCCTAAATAATTGCACTGATGTAAGATGCTCGACCCAACTGATCGTACCCATTTAAGCATGCTGGAACCCCTAATCCCACCCATTTACACACACTGGACCCGCCTAATCGTACCCATTTACACACACTAGACCCACCTAATCATACCCATTTACACACCCTGGATCCGCCGAATCATGCCCATTTCCACACACTCTATCCCCATAATCGTACCAATTTACACCCGCTTCACCCCACCCCTAATCTTACCCATTTACACACACTGGACCTGCCTAATCGTACCATTTTACACACATTAAACCCGCCAAAGCATACCCATTTACACATGTTGGACCTGCCTATTCATACCCATTTACACACCATAGACCCGCATAACCGTACCCATTACACACCCTGATCATACTCATTTAAACGCACTGCTCCCGGCTAATCGTATCCATGTAAACACACTGAACCAGACTTAACGATTATGTTATCCTACATGCCACATAGCTCAATATGACGTCATATGACGTCATATGATGGATGGATAAATTTGAAACGTCCATACAGCTGTCTCAAATAATGAAGTAGCAACTCGATTGCCATAAAGCTGGCATTAATGTCTTGTGAACTAGACCAGACTATTTCCTGAAATAATCGATCTCATCTTTAAACCCATATACGGATTTCAAAAACGTGCCCAATAATAGACAAACAACAGACATAGCGACTTGTAATAGTAAGTAAGTATATGAGGGGATAAAATATACAATTCAAAATCTACTCTCAACTTCAATTGTACATGAGCGGTGTAAGCTAATTTCTGACCAGAAAATCTAATTTCAATATTAAACATTGTATTGAGTAAGAGCGTCGCTTAATTGACATCATATTATATTCAATTATGTATTTTCTACCTTGTAGAATGCCACGCCCCCTCTTCATAGCACTCTGTGTTAGCCTAACACACGCACAACATCATTACAGTTGGCATTAACCTCAGTGATAGCCAGCCCGTCTATAGCGGACACTGTTTTGGTCAGGTTGTTGCTTAAATTGTCATGACAAAAGGGTGATCATATTCTAGTTATGCCCCACTCAATGCTAGCTAAGTCCACTTTGTACGCGTGTTGGAATCGACTTGAAACTTTGAAAACCTACTTCACAGAATGTAAATATCAAGGTAGCTATGCAGGTAAGCTGTTGAATATGTGGACACTAATTTGGCGTGTACCTGTTGATATGTATTCTCCTAGTAAAATTAGTTTCAAAATAGTCAACAATTATTAAATTGTAAATTCACAAAGGAATTGCAATCCGAACACGATCGAGAAGGAATGTTCCAGTTTCGTGACCAAACTGCATTATGTATATTGCGATGTCGGTTAGAAGTACAGGCGTTTTAGGGCAGAGGTGCATGATAAAAGGGCACCTGCCAAAGACTAGGAGCATCGTTAGCCAAACTTGGCCAGGGGTCATGGGGTCCTCGCCCACCCACTCACCCCACACCCCATACCCGGGAAATTTGGAAATGTAGGTGCTCGTGAAATATCAATACATTTGGTTATAATCCGACTACACTCGTTTGCGTTCGGGAATGGCGAGTAGACACCATCTATTATATTTAACTGTACATACGTTAATATTTCGCGGATCATTGTCCTATCACATTTTCAAATCATTCAAGAACAAAGATTAACTCTTTCATGACTAAATTAAAAGAAAAAATCAAAATATTTGCTTATTGAATGTCCATGTGTAGGCCATGTGAGACAACTTTAGAAAATGTACCACTGTAATGGCTGGATCTGTTACTGACCCAGTTATTCCAGTGGCACATTTTCAAAATTAGTCTTCAATTGGCCTGCATATGGACATTTTTAAAGACGACTACAGTGGCCGGTTTTGGCCGGCTTCATCATACAAGGGTTAAATTAAAGTAGTACACTCGTTAAGCTAGCGTCAATCTACATCAGGGCTCGAAATAAACCAAGATAGCCAAGGCAATTCAACTTTCCAGAGTACCCACCCATCATATGACGTCATAATGAAATGCGTGGTGTGTACAATGACATCATAATGAATGACGTCATGAATGATGTCGATAAGTACGTCACGAACGCATATTTGATGACGGTCTATGGGCTGTTGTACAAATTGTTTGATTTTGCTATTTAATAAATATTCTGTTGAATATTTTGAAACTAATTTGACTGGGCGCTATTGCTGCCTATGGCAGCAACAACACCCAGTCTAATTAGTTACAAAATATTCAACAGCTTCCCTGTATAGGTTTCAGGAAATTGATAGCTAGGGCATCGGGGATCGATCAATCCAAACACGGCGAAGTGTGGGTGGAGCTTAGTTAGTGATGGGCGGGGCATAGCTAGAAATGGAAAGGTCCATTGCCTTGGTTGTCCATGCCTCTTGCATTGGTGCTGATCCATGTTGCTATCTCTATAAGACCTCAACTACCTTAGGGGGCCCTCCTATACTGGCTTGCTAAATAAAGTATCCAAAGTAAAGGTACAGAGTTATCTGGATGTAGATAGCAACACTAAACATACCCGGACTGTATTGATTGTACTGTACAAGGGGAATAAGGGGGTTTTAATCCTGATTTCAGGAGAAAGTTCAAATGTTGCCTTCATGCCTTCCGCAGGAGGCATAGTCTGCATTGATGTCATAAGCCATTGCCTTACTGCCTTCAAAGATATTAATGCCATTAAGGCAACATTGCCTTGCGCTTTGTCTTAAGACTATCTGATCTAAATACAGAACATGTATTCTCACCCACCCATCCATACTGAAATCGACGCTCACAAAAGTGCCCAAGCTCCTATTAACACAGTACGAGTCCATCCGCCGCCATTCCAGTCGTAAATCATAACAAATACCCTCTTGGCCTGCACACTTTCAAAGAACAGTATCTCATGGCCTGCAAATCGGCATTCCTCAATAGAACTGCAAAGGCTAGTGTGGGCTGGGTTCGAAGTGAGAAGCTTAATAGCCGGTAATACGCTATGGGACAAAAATTCCTGGCTGAAATTCCGGCATTAAATAATCTTCAGATGTATCGTTTCACACAGCATACAATCGAGACGTGCTTCTATCACTGATGGAAGTGGCCCAGGTTGGAAATTTACAACTGTAACGAGGTGCTCGGTAACCGAGCCAGTCACCCTAGTGGTACAATTTAAAAAATATAATTCTCTTCGCCTGCAAATACATATTTAATAAGCACATATTTTAATTGTCTCGACCAAATTCCGCCATTACATGCTTAATGTGAAAATAGTATACATGTTAAACTA
This sequence comes from Chaetoderma sp. LZ-2023a, assembly GCA_034401795.1. Lineage (NCBI taxonomy): Eukaryota > Metazoa > Mollusca > Caudofoveata > Chaetodermatida > Chaetodermatidae > Chaetoderma > Chaetoderma sp. LZ-2023a. Next base: position 174,055,450 of record CM067359.1, read on the forward strand.
CAAAACACCATAGCCTAATACTGCATTAATTTACTATTAAAAACCCCACATAATATGGTTCTTTGAATGGCTTGATAGACCATTACTTATTGGAATACGGCTTCACTTGACAGACCTGCTGTGTTGCCTAAATGGATCACGATTATGAGGTTCATATCCTAACGCATCCTAGCACATCGTAACACATCCTAGCGCATCCTAACGCACCCTAGGCTATCACGTGGTAGACATTGGAAGGATAAATGCCAAATTAAGCATCGATGTACTAGCGGTTACATGAATAATTTTCTAAATACTTTGCTTAATGCCCGTCAGCAGATGCAACTAATTCGTTAATACCTGCAATTACCGCGATGGAGGTGACAGGGCGAAAAGCTTCCAATGGGAGGCATTAGGCTAATGTAATACTGATCTCTCGCGAGATTGCCTACATAGCATTGCCAGTAATGGACGTGACTGAGAGATTATTATGCAGGCATGTAGTGTTGTCAATTGTGAGCTAAAGCAGGCCATTAGCAAGACTACGTACACAAATTTATGGCAAAGACTTCACTCGGAAGGACAAACAATAATGCAAATTGGATAAATAGCTTTAGGCAATTATATATTCGTTTCTAGACAGTGCCCATAGCCTTCGGAGGTTGAATAGTAATATTGATTGTCGTTTCACCGCCCACGCTTCTCTACTAGTTGAGCCAAGGGGAAGAGCTTATTGCAATCATATCTGTCCATCTGTCCGTCTGTCCATCTGTCCGTCTGTCCATCTGTCCGTCAGTCAGTCAGTCAGTCAGTCAGTCAGTCAGTCAGTCAGTCAGTCAGTCAGTCAGTCAGTCAGTCAGTCAGTCAGTCAGTCAGTCAGTCAGTCAGTCAGTCAGTCAGTCAGTCAGTCAGTCAGTCAGTCAGTCAGTCAGTCAGTCAGTCAGTCAGTCAGTCAGTCAGTCAGTCCGCCCGCCCGCCCGCCCGCCCGCCCTCCCGCCCGCCCGCCCGCCCGCCCGTCCGTCCGTCCGTCCGTCCGTCCGTATGTCTGTCTGTCTGTCTGTCTGTCTGTCTGTCTGTCTGTCTGTCTGTCTGTCTGTCTGTCTGTCTGTCTCTCTCTGTATGTCTGGCTGTCAGTCTGTCTGTCTCGTTGCCTGTCTGCCTGCCTGTCTGAACGCGTATCTAATAGTTCAAGCACTCAAATTTTAACACAACGATGGAACTTGCCATGCAGACAATTTCCCAACTGTGGGCATGATCAGGATAAAACATCGTGGATCCTGTTTAGATGAAACTCTGGAGTTGTGAATATCTCGGAAACCACTGGCCCCATTTGGCTAGCATTTTAAGACAAGGAATCTCGACCACTTTCCTGATTATCATGCACCTCATATTATCTTATGTATTTATAGAATAATTTAACTGGACGATACTATGGCAAAGTAGTCAGAATCTTACCTTTCCTGTGGATTTAGTTTGGAATGGTTGGTATAGATGGACGGAATAAGAGAAAAGTGCCAAGAAAGGTTCGTATCTACGTGAACATCCAACTCCGGGGATTACTTCTTTTCCCAGACACGTACACATGGTCACATATGATCTGATCTATTGCAACACGGGGACCACAGGTGATCACGTCTGGATGGCAAATGCCAGATATTAACAGACATTGGACGTTTGGGCGGAGGTGCTGAGCGGATGGGCGGGTGGCCAGTCGGGCAAACTAACTGACCATAAGACACCCCACCCACCCACCCCACCCCGCCTTTCAAATATCTGGCTACAGACCCCAATGCACCGATTAAACGAATCCATATACAGGTATAATTATGCAACGCCATATTGAAAACCAATTATCTCAGCCTACTAGGAAGAAGCCATTGGATGGATAAACTAAGCAAGTTGGCAAAGGTGGGTGCAGAAGAGAATCAGACAGAAAACATGGTTCCACATACAGAGATGAAGACTATCATCAAGTCACTCTAAAATTACACCTCAATCAGAAGATGCCTACCATCATCTCTCGAGGCCAGAGCAAGTGACCATTTATCGTCTCAGAACTGGACACAGCAGACTAAACCAACACATGTACAGGCGGTTCCACCTTACGGCATCGCCCGCTTGTCCTTGTGGAGAAGCAGAACAGACCACAGTGCACATACTTCAATGTTGCAGTACGTATCAGCTGCTGAGAGAAGAGATCTGGCCGTTGTCAACCTCTTTTCTTGAAAAGCTGTATGGGCCTGTGGAAGAACAGCAGAAAACCACAGATTTCATCTGGAGAACGGCTCTCCAAGTGTGATACCAGCGATCGAAAAGAAGAAGAAGAAGATGTGCAGAAGTCATTGCACGCCAATATTCACTTGTGAGAAACAACATTCATTTGAAATGCATAAAAATATAGAAGCAATTTTGTTTACGTGCATAATATAACATGTTCCAAGGTTAAAGTTGTGGAGATCAATGAAATTGCATCATCCGTGAAGTCGTCTATGGAAAAAGCAACAAGAATAGCAGAGGCAGTATTGACTCTGACTCTGGAAGTTAATTCATGATCGAATCAATGACGAAAAGCATGTCAGAAACTACCGAGATATCAGATGATGTTCTATCTGAGGATAACGTGACGGTGTCTAATTGAGTATATCACACAGTCACAAAGCAATTCCGTGAATTGGAACCTTTATAGGCCACGTCAATATAGGAACTTCATCGAAACAACAAACACTATATTCAGTTGTATTGTATCGATCTCAATATTCACATTTCACATTTTGGAAATTATTCGACTCTGTCAGACTGAATGAGAAACGTTTCACGAAAATCGGAGTTTATATATAGTTGACTACGTATCAGTGATATTCTCATCTGGTAGATCTTGCTTTTAAGCGACCTCGGATAGTGAAGATATCTTAAAATCCAGTCATGTAATACTTCACATATTTTCTCAGCCGTCTATCCTCAGCTAGGTGCTTGGCACAGTTTGCATGTAAAAGCGTTCTCCCATGACGTCAACTCGTGCACTGATTCGATTAATGAGAGAACAACTGCATGGCTGAGCCCAGCACTACGGCATCATTCCAAATCCTTTAAAAGGCAACGCTCCAGGCGAGAAATTGACTACGAAACTGTAAGAAACTTTCGAGTCACCAATGCTGTAAGCCTATCAAACAGCATTTCGGCCAGGGCAACTGATAGCACTCACACTGTGACGTCTACAGACACATTTGAGCCGCTTAATCCCACCCATTTAAACCTGCTGGGCCCACCTAATCACACCCATTTAAACTTACTAGACCACCCAATCATATGCAATTAAACACGCTGGACGCGCCCAATAATACTGATTTGAAAATACTGGCCCCGGTTAATCGTACAGATTTAAACACGCTGGACCCACATAAGCGTACCCATTTAAGCAAACTGGTCGCACCTATGCATACCGAATGCACATTTCCAACATTGACGCAATTACGCCAGGATTTCCCTAAATCAACGCTCGGAGAAAAACTGCTGGCTGGTAACGCCGCCAACTCGCAGCTGACCCGCTTCGAGTTATTATTGAGTTAAAATACACCACAATTTAAACCGTTCCTATGATAAACTAAAATCCCTATATTATGTAGGTCATACACTATTTGAAAGCGCATTTAATTGACTAAACATTAATGTAATACGTTTTATATTTTTGTAAAATCTTTTCCTGGGCCATTTGCGTATATAAAATACACCTTTATACTTAGATTCATTACATTAAGTGGACAATAGGGGCTATTTTAAAATCACAATAAACTGTATTAAATTTTACAAAAATATAAAAACGAATGCAGAAATGTATAGGAAATTGGTTTCGCTTTCGAATGCTGTATGACTTCAATAATATTATAAAATCGGTTCTTCATATAAACTACTTAAAATGTGTTATATCTGATTCCAATAGTAAAGTAATGCTGTTTGCGCGTCGGCTATCGCCGCTACCAGCCAGACGTGGTATGTGCAATGCATTATGGGAAGGTATTTTCCCAAATACGCTAATGTGGGAAAGGTGTATTAAACCTGCTGGACCCGCATACTCGTGGCTAATTAAACATGCTGGACCCTCATAATCATACCAATTTACACCGGCTGGACCCGCCTAATTGTACTGATTTAAACATCTGGACGCCCCTAATCGTACGCATTTAAGCCTGTTGGAACCGCCTAATCGTACCCATTTAAACCTGCTAAACCAGCCTAATCGTACGCTTTAAAACCTGCTGGAGCTGACTAATCATTCGCATTAAAACCTGAAGGAACTGGCCTAATCGTACCCCTTCAAACCTGCGGGACCCGCCTAATCATACTGATTTAAACATATGGGCCCACCTAATCGTACCCATTTAAGCACGCTGGACCCACCTAATCGTACCCATTAAAACCTGCTGGACCCACCTAATCGTACTCATTAAAACCTGCTGGTGTAGCATGGACTGACCGGATGGGTACTGACCGTCACTGGCCACTCCGGATTCGCTCCAAACACGCCCCCCTGGGTAGGATAGTACGTGTATATACGCCCCATGAGAGAGGTTTTCGTTAAAATCGGCATAGTCCGCTAAAACGCGTGGTGGAGCTTCCCTGACAACACGTCATGGAATTGAAAGGGAGTATATGCCTATAGTGTACCGAGTTCGTAGTGTACCGAGACTATACTTATGCCGTTCCCGTTGTTCATGGTACCGATCATAACCAGAATAAAACGAGCTTTCGAGAACCGTTTACTATTTTAAAATCGGCTTAGAAATGGCTGAGTTATCCGCAAACATCTCCTTAAATAATCTTCAAAATATTGCTTTTGACGTCGTAATCGTGTGTATGCATAAATAGATCTAGAATGTTCTTTGCACGTGATAAATACGTCAGTGATCTAGCTGCACGCTGATTGGCTACTGCTCGGCCGCTGATTGGCTGAGGCAGCTGCCTCTGACGTCACGAGTAGTATAAAAGGGGTGAAAAATCCAGAATCAGGAGCATCGCCGGTGTGGAAACTGGACCATCAGGATTATGGATGTAACTGCTGACCCACGGTGATTCTCACTTCATCTGGTGTCTTACGGATCCCAGTACATCCGCGGTGGTCCACCAGTTTTTGGACACCCCAGGACGGCCATCCAGGTGTAATAAACTAAATTTAAAGTTATACTTTCCACATCCAGACTTTCCTAAGGGAGCCTTTCCGAGAGTGGGCCATGTGGGCCGGGATGTAATCCTACAGAATGTAGAGCTGACGGTGATTCTTGGTGGATGACTTGCCGGATCTGCCAATCATGCGGAAAAGTGAGCTTCAATTACTGCACTGCATGTCGTGTGTGTTTACTTAACATTTTGACCACAGTCTGGTGGAACTTTGCTAGGTGTGCCGCAAGAGCTATGCGACGCATCCTGTACCGTGTGCCAGTTTATGTAGCTGCTCAACATTATATACAGCCTTCTCTGTTAATGGGCAAACTTCAACTTCATTACCTCCGTCGCCTGACGGAGAACTTTCTCACTTCCGTATAACTTGTATACTAGCTATAGAGACTATCTAACAGACATTTCTTCACTGCTCTGTTTCACTGTCCTGAGTGTGTACCGTGTCTACCCTGTCTGGAGGAGTCAGCTTGCGGAGACCTGCCTACAAAAATGAGCTGCGGAAATCTGCCTGCGGAAATCTTTCCAGCTTCAGAGAACGTGTCGACTCGTGGTATGAATACGTTAGCGCCTCAAATACAGTAACATAGTAGCCTGATCCATATCGATGACTAGTAGGTACTCACGTAGCTATACTATTGTGCATTTAATTATCATTTCCGTATATGATTTTGATGACTAATAGGTACCTTTCCGGTCTTAGGACCGCAATTTATAATTTCTTTCTTACTGTGTATATTATCCTTCTTTACTGTAGGTGTTTTCAACTAGCCGCATCGTTTAAGTTCATCAATCCATGATATTTAGTTAAATCATTTAATTACATTCTACTTATTGCATTGGTTAGCTGTGTATGGCAGTTAGCCATTCAGTTAATATGCTTAGTTTAATTGTAGAAAACGCTGGACCGCAGTACACTAGGAAATACATACAGCAACAGATATATCAGCATCATTTTATTGCCGCCACCATCAATTTTACACTGATGGCGCTGACCGTGCTCTAATTGTTTGAGCCCGGCATGTTACTGACCAAACCTTACTATTCAGCTCGATACGATAGGTTAAAGTGGTTAGGGACAATTTCTTCGTTTTGAGACATATAGTGTACGCCTTTCTTCCAGTTGTTGCGGTAATGTAGCCCGCACTCCGGCAAGGTTGTGTAAAATTGGCCAGTTACCTATAGGGCCTGATATATATTAAGATATTGTCTCTTTCCACGATCCACCAGCCACATGGCGTATTAATTGTTTGGACTTCCCACCAGCACGTTGATCGGATCCGACCCTGGGAAACTATCAGATATTTCCGAGTGGTGATGGTTGAAGTGTTGATTCACATACATCTCCCCCGTATCTTCGGATACTTGTTAGCTAGATAACCCCGCCAATGAAGGAAGCACTGCGAAAACATATAGTTAGAATTGTGAAATAGTTAGTTTATTTACCGGCACGCAGTGCATATCTGGGGAATATTGGAACTTAATCCTAACGACAGGTTAAAATGTTAGCACCATAGCAAACGGTGACGGACGAGATGCGGATCTCCATCCAATTCGTTGCAGTGTCTGGATGAAGCGTTGGAGCTGGTCACGCCCTCACGGGAAGGATGCTCACGATGGATATCCGTCTCTCCATCACCACCATAAAGACATGTCATGATTTAAAATTGCTTATGTGAATGGTGAAACTCGTCTAGTGATGTTATATGTGGTTGCAGAACCGGGTGACCGGATCATTGTTTGATTCGGGGCTTTGTTCCATGACATGTAGGCGTGCTGTCCTTGGAGGTAGATGCTATGCGGGGAGACCTACAGGAAGTTGAGCATCTGCGCCCAATGGATAACTGCATCTAAAGTTAGGTAGTAATCCCTGCCACGTGTGGCCATAGCTTGATTTCCTTACTAGCACTTAAATGGTAGGTTAGATTGAAGCAGAAGGCCCACATAAATAAGGCGGCAACTATCAATGCAGCAACTTTGGAACTACACAAGACGGTGACCTGGGAATTCTTCAGAAATCGTTCGTCCCGTCTTCACGTAAACCAGTGTGCAACACCTTAACAGTAGCTTCATTAGGCTTTTCAGCACTTAGCATTTTATGTTGAACAAAAGAGTGGCCCTTTTTGCCAGCTCCTTTCCTCTGCTTCGGCATTGAAGGCATTTTCCTGTGATGGATGCCCACGCGAGGCACTTTCCTCTCGCAACAACAATATTTTCTTTGTGTGTGTTAGGGGTATATTAGCCGATATTAGGCTACTTAGTGACTTTGTTGCGGATGCTTCTCTTGCGGGAATACCTCTGCGGATTCAAAAACCTGTGCGGTATCTCCGGCGACACCACGTGGAGAGAACACCAGATAGCTCTATGTTGTGTATTATTGTGCTCATTCACTGTCAAACGAATTATCTTGTTTGTATAGTATATTAATATTTCTACTTTTTTAATTACAACTTGTTCCATATTACTAAAATTGTGTGGATAGACACACCGGTGACACAAATAGTTGGGACGACACCATGTGGTACAATCTTGGCGACAATAGTCGCATGGCCCCACTGGAAAATCAGTGTTCCACCGGCTCTAGAAGTTGGTCTTTGTATTTCTCGGAGAGACGTCATGCGGGATCCGCAACCCCGAAATCCGCAGCTAACAAGCAGTCCTGGTCATCATGCACTTGTGGTGCGATGGGCGGAAACGTCCTGGCGGGCCCCATGAGCTACACTGGACCTGCATAATCGTACCCATTTAAACCTACTGAACGCGCCTCATCGTACCTATGTAACCCTGCTGGACCTGCCTAAGCATACTGGTTAAACACGCTGGATCTGCCTAATGGTATCGATTTTTTTGTGAACGTCTGTTCTTTGTGACATTACTGCTTAAGCATAACCGCTTGATCTCGGTGACTTTTCAATTAGGAATCCGAAGGCTGTAATACCTGTCCTAGCCTTTTGAATAACCACGTGTGCTTTTCACATTTTTCTTCAACTGTACTGCTACTAGTTATGCACACTTCAACCTTTTAATATATGCGAGAACACTTGACATTGTCAAAAGAGTGTGACAACCCTGTACTTGCATCCGTGCTTTTCATGTACACACTTCTTCTGCATGGGAATACAGTGTTACCTTAATAGATATCATCTATTCTGACTCTACCCACGCTGCAAATAACATCTCTATTTTTACAGGATGGCTTAGCAATATACCTTTCAACTTATCCATCCAGCATACGACGTCATAATCAACTACGTGACGTGTATTTACTGAAACCATAATCAATGGCGTCATTATTACGTCGTAAACGGCGTAGATAATTACTTCACGAATGGATAATTGAAGACGGGCTATGCATTGTTGTACGAATTGTCTGTCTTTACTATTAAATAAACATTCTGTTGAATATTTTGAAACTAATTTGACTGGGTGCTGTTGCTGCCATCTGCAGTTTTAAGATATGAACAACTTATCTGTATACTTTTCTGGAAATTGATAGTCAGCGAGTTCAGGGATCGATCGATCCCAACACGAGCGAGGTGTTAAAGAGCTTAGCTAGAGGTGGGCTGGTCTTAGTACAAACTGGGCAGGTCCATTAATATGGGTACTCTTTTAGCAGCACTATATCCGCTATTATAGGTCTAAGTGCTGCATATATCCACATGCAAATTGTAAGAAACTCTCCTCTTCCTCACGTTTAGAGAAGTTTCCACATATTTTGTCACTCTCTACTTGAAACAGACTAACTAGGTTACTATACTCACACGGCTAAACATTCTCATTCTCTAAACATGATATATACGTATCGTCCTCTTCCTGCACCTGTCGACGAGCTCGCCTAGCGGCTCTGGCAGGAACTCATAGGTCTTACTTTCACCTGCGCCAAATGTAAATAGTTTTGGAAAGTAAATCAGACGTCTTTTCTCTCTACTCGCTTATTAGCCGCGCGATGCTCTTTTCTCACCTGTAAGTATTATGCGTCCCATATTGCTATTGCTGATGCCCTAGCCACACCGTGCGAACAGTGTAGATACGCCATCAACTGTCCCAGCTACATCATATATCCTTCCTCACGCCACCAACTGTCCCAGCTACACCATACATCCTTCCTCACGCCATCAACCGTCCCGGCTACATCATGCATCCTTCCTCACGCCATTAACTGTTCCAGCTGCATCATACATCCTTCCTCACGCCATCAACTGTCCCAGCTACATCATACATCCTTCCTCGCGCCATTAACTGTCCCAGCTACATCATACATCCTTCTTCATGCCATAAACTGTCCCAGCTACATCATACATCCTTCCTCACGCCATTAACTGCCCAAGATACATCATACATCCTTCCTCGTGATTATGTTGTAGAAACCTACACACTCGTATTTTTGTCCCATATAAGGAATTTAAGAGCTAACTATCAAATAGCATCCACAATTCACTGCCAGTAATATGTGAATCTGGTTCTCCTTCTTGAGCTTCTCGGCTTGCAAACCAGAATGCTAATGTTAGCTAGTACATAGGTGGCTACCTTGAGCGTGCACGCCCAGGTTGTCATTCAGTCAAGCCCCCATGGCGCTATTAATAACTGGCAGCATCTCACAAGTGCAGAGAGATGATTGCCGCCTTCGTCATCTGGGCTCTGATAGGTCGATCCCAGTTTTCCGGCGACCTTGAGCCTTATAACTAGGTCTACACTATTATGCCTGCCTGACGAGTTACCAATAAAGCAGGTACAGGTTAGGTGTTTGTTGCATGAACGTTTACTGTCATCTTAATGGAGGTTACACCCGGTAAGTTTTCGAATTTTCAGAGGGATAACACCTTCCTTCGTCAACTGGTCTCAATCTTCTCCATGACACAAACGTCCTAAGTCGCTCTGCCAACCAGACTCGTGTTTAGCTAGTTGCTTCTAGTGTGCTCGATTTGCAGCCGTGTCGGTTTCTCTTCTCAGTTATATAGTAGAGACCTGTGGCGATCAGTGACGTCTGCCTTTATGAAAGAGGGCATGTATTTGTCTACGAACATTGTTGGACGCAGCCTACTCGACTCTCAGCAGGGGCTGGTAACTCGTCGGCTGTCGTGTCTACTACCTGCTAAGCTAATAACTTACGATGTTGTTAGGCTGCGTTGGCATAAAGCACACACACGCAGGTTAAGGGCCTAACCCTGCCAGTTTAGGCACACACACCTACAGTCATAACAACCGAAACGCTGTAGCCACTCACTAGGACCGGTACATGCCATCAACAGTGGCATCTAATAAATCGTGGCCCTCTTTACCACTTTTAACTAAATAAAAAATCAACGTAGAAGTGAGGTCTAGAAAAACTCCTTCCCGCCTTTCACTTTCTTTCTCTAGCTCTTTTCTCTGTTCACCTTCTAACAGCTATGGCTATCTCTCAAAACGAGAATCAATCGGCCATTAACATGTATGTAAAAGCCAACTAAACGCTATGGTATTACCGACCTTAAAACCGCCTCCCTGCACATTATCCCCCCTTCCCTCCCTCCCTCCCACCATCCAGCCCGCCCTCCCTCTCTCGCCTTCCCTTCCCTCCCTCCCCCTCTCTCTCCTTCCTCCCTCTCTCCATCATCTCACCCGCTCCTCTCTCTCTCTCTCTCTCTCTCTTTCTCTTTCTCTCTCTATCTATCTATCTCAGCCTCTCTTTATCTCCCCCCCCTCTCTACCACTAACTCGCTCTCTCCCCCCCCCCCTCTCTCTCTCTCTCTCTCTCTCTCTCTCTCTCTCTATCTCTCGCTCTCCCTGACCTCCTCCAGTTTTCGTATATTAATCGTCTATATCCACGCGGCAATGTCTTTCATATAATGTCTCAAGCCATCTCCGGTATCACATTTATTCTAGGCATTCGACCTTTAGGATAGATGGGTAATACACAATCACTCAGAGGAATATTCTCTCTCTCCCTCCCTCCCTTCCGCCCTCCCCCTCCCTCCCTCCCTCATTCCTTCCCCCCCTCCCCTCTCTCTCTCTCTCTCGCTCTCTCGCTCGCTATACCTCTCTCTCTCCCTCTTTCTCTCTCTCTCTCTCTCTCGCCCTCATTTATGGAGCCACTTCATTGCTCCTGTATTATGACTCTACAATCAGTCGACAATGGATATCGTCAACTTTTAACGTGTGTATCTCTAGTAATATTCGATGACAAATATACTTTAGGCAATGACCATTGAAATGGGTGGGGAATACTGAATGTAATTAATTAGAAGACGTCTCGAAGGACAGACATGATGTCCCTTGGTCTGACAAACTGTGTAATTCGCAACGGAGACATAATTCAATTCATGCAGGAACTCCAGACTAATTCACGGAAATATCACGCACACAGGCTATATATCTCGGATGATGTGGATGCCTTAAGAACATGTAATAACCACGTGTATATAATAACCGATGCGTTTCCATTTTACTGAAACGGGTTGCTAACGTCAACAGTAGCATATTCATGTGAGACATTTTCAGTTTTAGGAGTATTTATGACTGTCAATCGGGATGAACATTACTTGCTAATCATTCTGGAGTAAATGATGAGATCAAGGACCGAATCCTCAGGTGTATGCACAGATATGATGGATACATGATTGCCGTGAGATTAAACTTTCAACTGGAAATGCGAGAACATCAAACTCATTTACAATTCAACACGTATTCTGTTGAATAATTTGAAACTAACGTGCCTGGAAAGTGATGTTGCATATGCTAGGATACTATTCCTATAAAATTAGTTTCAAAGTGCTCACAGCTTATATGATTGATTGCTCTGAATTCAGGGTTCACAGTGTTAACAAAGATACCAGTGTGGGATGCTTAGATATATCAGTGCCAATAACGATAACTAAACTGGAATACTCAAGGCCAAGCGCAGAGACTTGTAAACCGATCATGTATACGTTGTTGAATAAATAATTACTCTCATGTTGCCAAATTAAGATCATGGCGCTGTATGGCAACGTGAGATTACGTCACTGTATGGCAAAGTAAGATCATGTTACTGTATGGCAAAGTAAGTTCATGTCACTATGGCAAAGTAAGATTACGTTACTGTATGTCAAAGTAAAATCATGTCAATTGATGGCAAAGTAAAATAATGCCACTGGATGGCAAGGTAAGATCACGTAACTGTATGATAAAGTATGATCATGTCACTGGATGTCAAAGTAAGATCATATCACTGGATAGCAAAGTAAGATCATGCCACTGGAGGGCAAAATAAGATCATGCCCCTGTATAGCAAAGTAAAATTACGGCAATGGATGGCAAAGTAAGATCACATCACTGTATGGCAAAGTAAGATCATGCCACTGGACGGCAAAGTAAGATCTTGTCACTGTATAGCAAAGTAAGATCATATTACTGTATGGCAATGTAAGATCATTTTACTGTACGGAAAAGTAAGATCACACCACTGTATGGCAAAGTAAGATCACATCACAGGATGACAAAATAAGATCATGTTACTGGATGGCAATGTAAGATCATATCACAGTATGGCAATGTAAGATCATATCACAGTATGGCATTGTAAGAGTACATCAATATATGGCAAAGTAAGATCATATCACTGTACGGAAAAGTAAGATAATGTTACTGTATGGCAAAGTAAAACCATGCCGCTGCACGGCAAAGTAAGATCACGTCAATGTATCGCAAAGTTAAATCATATCACTGGCTGGCAAAGTAAGAGCATGCCACTGTATGGCAAAGTAAGATCCTATCACTTGATAGCAAAATAAGATCATGCCTCCATATGGCAAAGTAAGATAATGCCACTGGATGGTTAGGTAAGATCACGTCAATGTATGACAAAGTAATACGATGTCACTGTATGGCAAAGTAAGATCATGTCACTGTATGGCAAAGTAAGATCATGGCACTGGATGGCAAAATAAGATCATGCCACTGTATGGCAAAGTAAGATCATGGCACTGGATTGCAAAATAAGATCATGCCACTGTATGGAAAAGTAAGATTACGTCCATGAATGGCAAAGTATGGTCATGCCACTATATGGCAACGTAAGGTCATGCCACTGGATGGCAACGCAAGATCACGTCACCTTATGACAAAGTAAGATCATGTCACTCTACGGCAAAGTAAGATTACGCCACTGTATGGCAAAGTAAGATCATGCCACTGGATCACAAAATAAGATCATGTTACGGTATGGCAAAGTAAGATCATGTCACTGGATGGAAAAGTAAGTCCATGCCACTGGATGGCAAAGTAAGATCACGTCACTGTATGGCAAAGTAAGATCATGTCACTGTATGGCAAAGTAAGATCATGTCACTGTATGGCAAAGTAAGATCATGCCACTGGATGGCAAGGTAAGATCATGCCACTGGATGGCAAAGTAAGATCATGTCACTGGATGGAAAAGTAAGATCATGCCACTGGATGACAAAGTAAGATCACGTCACTGTATGGCAAAGTAAGATCATATCACTGTATGGCAATGTAAGATTACGTTACTGTATGGCAAAGTAAGATCATGTCACTGGATGAAAAAGTATGATCATGTCACTGGATGACAAAGTAAAATCATGCCACTGTCTGGAAAAGTAAGATCATGGCACTGGATGGCAAAATAAGATCATGCCACTGTATGGCAAAGTAAGATTACAACAATGAATGGCAAAGTATGATCATGTCACTATATGGCAACGTGAGATAATGCCACTGGATGGTAAATTAAGATCACGTTACCCTATGGCAAAGTAAAATCATGGCATTGTATGGCAAAGTAAGATCATGTCACTCTACGGCAAAGTAAGATTACGCCACTGTATGGCAAAGTAAAATTATGTCATTGGATTCCAAAATAAGATTATCTCACTGTATGGCAAAGTAAGATTACGTTACTGGTTGGTAAAGTAAGATCATGTTACTGTATGGCAAAGTAAGATCGCGTCACTGTATGGGAATGTAAAATCGTGTCGCTGCATGGCAAAGTAAGATCACGTCACTGTATGGCAAATTAAAATCATGTCTATCTATGGCAAAGTAAAATCATGTCACTCTATGGCAAGATAAGATTACGTCACTGTATGGCAAAGTAAAATAATGTCATTGGATTTCAAAGTAAGAGCACGCCACTGTATGGCAAAGTACGATCATGTCACTGGACGGCAAGGTAAGAGAATGTCACCATATGGCAAAGTAAGATCACGCCACTGTATAGCAAAGTAAGATCATGTCACTGGATTTCAAAATAAGATTATCTCACTGTATGGCAAAGTAAGATTACGTTACCGGTTGGCAAAGTAAGATCATGTTACTGTATAGCAAAGTAAGATCATGTCACTGTATGGGAAAGTAAAATCAGGTCGCTGCATGACAAAGTAAGTCACGTCACTGTATGGCAAAGTAAAATCATGTCACTGTATGGCAAAGTAAGTTCATGTCACCGTATGGCAACGTAAGCACAAGACAAGTCACTGTATGGCAAAGTAAGATTACATCATTGTATGGCAAATCATGCCACTGGATGGCAAAGTAGGATATTGTCACTGGATGGCAATGTAAGATTGCGTCACTGTATGGCAAAGTAAAATCATGTCATTGGATGGCAAAGTAAGATCATTTCACTGGGTGGCAAAGTAATGTCATGTCACAGGATGACAAAGTAAGATCACTTAACTGTATGGTAAACTAAGATCATGTCACTGGATGGCAAAATAAGATCATGTGACTATATAGCAAAGTAAGATAATGACACTGGATGGCAAGGTAAGATCACATCACTGTATGGCCAAGTAAGATCATGCCACTCTGTGACAAAGTAAGATTACGTCACTGTATGGCAAAGTAAAATCATGTCAATGGATAGCATAGTAAGATCATATCACTGGATGGCAAAGTAAGATTACGTCACTGAATGGCAAAGTAAGATCATGTCACTGTATGGCAAAGTACGATCATATCACTGGATTGCAAAGGACGATCATGCTACTGGACGGAAAAGTAAGATAATGTCACAGTATGGCAACGTAAGATCATATCACTGGATTTCAAAATAAGATTATCTCACTGTATGGCAAAGTAAGATAACGGTACTGGTTGGCAAAGTAAGAACATGTACTGTATGGCAAAGTAGGATCACGTCACTGTATGGGAAAGTAAAATCATGTCGCTGCATGGCAAAGTAAGATCATGTCACTGTATGGCAAAGTAAAATCATGTCACTGTATGGCAAAGTAAGATTACACCACTGTATGACAAAGTAAGCTCAAGTCAATGTATGGCAAAGTAAGATTACGTCACTGTATGGCAAAGTAAAATCATGCCACTGGATGGTAAAGTAGGATATTGTCAGTGGATGGCAATGTAAGATTACGTCACTGGATGGCAAAGTAAGATCATGTCACTGGATGACAAAATAAGATCACTTAACTGTCTGGCAAAGTAAGATCATGTCACTGGATGGCAAATACGATCATGTCACTGGATGGCAAATAAGATCATGTCACTAAATAGCAAAGTAAGATTATGCCACTGGATGGCCATGTAAGCTCACGCCACTGTATGGCCATGTAAGAGCAAGCCACTCTATCTCAAAGTAAGAATGCGACACTGTATGGCAAAGTAAGATAACGTTACTGGTTGGCAAAGTAAGAACATGTTACTGTATGGCAAAGTAAGATCACGTCACTGTATGGGAAAGTCAAATCATGTCGCTGCATAGCAAAGTAAGATCAATTCACTGTATGGCAACGTAAAATCATGTCACTGTATGGCAAAGTAAAATCATGTCACTGTATGGCAAAGTAAGATCATGTCACTGCATGGCAAAGTAAGATTACGCCACTGTTTGACAAAGTATGCTCAAGTCAATGTATGGCAAAGTAAGATTACGTCACTGTATGGCAAAGTAAAATCATGCCACTTGATGGTAAAGTAGGATATTGTCAGTGGATGGCAATGTAAGATTACGTCACTGGATGGCAAAGTATTTTCATGTCACTGGATGACAAAATAAGATCACTTAACTGTCTGGCAATGTAGGATCATGTCACTGGATGGCAAATAAGAGCATGCCATTGGATGGCCATGTAAGCTCACGCCACTGTATGGCCAAGTAAGAGCAAGCCACTCTATACCAAAGTAAGATTGCGTCAGTGTATGACAAAGTAAGCTCAAGTCAGTGTATGGCAAAGTAAGATTACGTCACTGTATGGCAAAGTAAAATCATGCCACTGTATGGTAAAGTAGGATATTGTCAGTGGATGGCAATGTAAGATTACGTCACTGGATGGCAAAGTAAGATCATGTCACTGGATAGCAAAGTAATTTCATGTCACTGGATGACAAAATAAGATCACTTAACTGTCTAGCAGAGTAGGATCATGTCACTGGATGGCAAATAAGATCATGTCACTGGATGGCAAATAAGATCATGTCACTAAATAGCAAAGTAAGCTTATGCCACTGGATGGCCATGTAAGCTCACGTTACTCTATGGCAAAGTATGTTCATGTCACTGTATGGCAAAGTAAAATCATGTCACTCTATGACAAAATAAGATCATGTCACTGGACGGCAAAGTAAGCTCATGCCACGGGATGGCAACGTAAGATCATGCCACTATACGAGAACGTAAGACCATGACACTGGATGGTTAGGTAACATCACGTCACTGTATGACAAAGTAAGACCATGCCACTGTATGGTAAAGTAAGATTATGTCATCTATGTCAAAGTAAGTTTACGTCACTGTATGGCAAGGGAAAATCATGTCACAGGATGGCAAAGTAAGATCATGACGCTGTATGGCAAAGTAAGATTCAGTCAATGCATGGCAAAGTAAGATCACGTCACTGTATGGCAATGTAAAATCATGTCACTGGATGGCAAAGTAAGATCATGCCAGTGGATGCCAAAGTAATTTCATGTCACTGGATGACAAAGTAAGATCACGTAACTGCATGGCAAAGTAAGATCATGTCACTCGATGGCAAAATAAGATCATGCCACTATATAGCAAAATAATATAATGTCACTGGATGGCCATGTAAGCTCACGCCACTGTATTGCCAAGTAAGAGCATGCCACTCTATCTCAAAGTAAGATTGCGTCACTGTATGGCAATGTAAAATCATGCCACTGGATAGCAAAGTAAGATCACTTAACTGTCTGACAAAGTAAGATCATGTCACTGGATGGCAAAATAAGATCATGTCACTCTATCTCAAAGTAAGATTACGTCACTGTATGCCAAAGTAAAATCATGTCACTGGATAGCAAAGTAAGATCATGTCACTGGATGGTAAAGTAAGATTATGTCACTGAATGGCAAAGTAAAATCATGTTACTGTATGGCAAAAAATGATTACGTTACTGGATGACAATGTAAGAGCATGTCACTGTATGGCAAAGTACGATTACCTCACTCTATCGGAAAGTAAAATCATGTCGCTGCATGGCAAAGTAAGATGACGTCACTGTAAGATCACTTAACTGTATGGCAAAGTAAGATCATGTCACCATATAGCAAAGTAAGATCATATCATCTATGGCAATGTAAGATTACATCACTGTATGGCAAGGGAAATTCATGTAACAGGATGGCAAAGTAAGATCATGACGCTGTATGGCAAAGTAAGATTACGTCACTGCATGGCAAAGTAAAATCATGTCGCTGCATGGCAAAGTAAGATCACGTCACTGTATGGCAATATAAAATCATGTCACTGTATGGCAACGTAAGATCATGTCACCGTATGGCAAAGTAAGCTCAAGTCAATGTATGGCAAAGTAAGATTACGTCACTGTATGGCAAAGTAATTTCATGTCACTGGATGACAAAGTAAGATCACTTAACTGTATGGCAAAGTAAGATCACGGCACTGTATGGCAAGGGAAATTCATGTAAAAGTACGGCAAAGTAAGATTACGACACTGCATGGCAAAGTAAAATCATGTCGCTGCATGGCAAAGGAAGATCACGTCACTGTATGGCAATGTAAAAGCATGTCACTGGATGGCAAAGTAAGATCATGCCAGTGGATGTCAAAGTAATTTCATGTTACTGGATGACAAAGTAAGATCACGTAACTGCATGGCAAAGTAAAATTATGTCGCTGCATGGCAATGTACGATCACTTCACTGTATGGCAACGTAATTTCATGTTACTGGATGGCAAAGCAAGATCACGTCACTTTATGGCAAAGTAAGATCGTGTCACTGGATGACAAAGCAAGATCATGTCACTGGATGGCAAAGTAATTTCATGTTACTGGATGACAAAGTAAGGTCACGTTACTGTATATGAAAGTAGGATCCTGTCACTGGATGGCAAAGCAAGATCATGTCACTGGATTGCAAAGTCATTTCATGTTAGTGGATGACAAAGTAAGATCACGTAACTGTATGGCAAAGTAAATTCGTGTCACTGGATGGCAACATACGATCATGCCACTATAAAGCAAAGTAAGATAACGCCACTGGATGGCAAGGTAAGATCGCGTCACTGTATGGCAGTGTAAGATCATGACGCTCTATGGCAAAGTAAGATTACGTC
Source organism: Chaetoderma sp. LZ-2023a (assembly GCA_034401795.1). Lineage (NCBI taxonomy): Eukaryota > Metazoa > Mollusca > Caudofoveata > Chaetodermatida > Chaetodermatidae > Chaetoderma > Chaetoderma sp. LZ-2023a. The sequence goes on from CM067359.1 coordinate 174,074,133, forward strand.
ACTGTATGGCAAAGTAAAATCATATCACTGGATAGCAAAGTAAGATCATGTCACTTGATGGCAAAGAAGGATTACGTCACTGAATGGCAGCGTAAGATCATGTCAGTGTATGGCAAAATAAGATTACGTTACTGGATGGCAAAGTAAGATCATGGCACTGTATGGCAAAGTACGATTACTTCACCCTACGGGAAAGTAAAATCATGTCGCTGCATGGCAAAGTAAGATCATGTCACTGTATGGCAAAGTAAAATCATGTCACTGTATGGCAAACTAAAATAATGTCACTGTATGGCAAAGTAAGATCATGCCACTGCATGGCAAAGTAAGATTACGTCACTGTATGGCAAAGTAAGATCATGTCACCGTATGGCAAAGTAAGCACAAGTCAATGTATGACAAAGTAAGATTACGTCACTGTATGGCAAAGTAAATTCATGTCAATGGATGGCAAAGTAATTTCATGCCACTGGATGACAAAGAAAGATCACTTAACTGTATGGCAAAGTAATATCATGTTAATGGATGGCAAAATAAGATCATGTCACTATATAGCAACGTAAGATAATGCAACTAGATGGCAAGGTAAGATCACGTCACTGTATGGCCAAATAAGATCATGCCACTCTATCTCAAAGTAAGATTACGTCAATGTATGGCAGAGTAAATTCATGTCACTGGATGGCAAATTAAGATTACGTCACTGAATGGCAAAACAAGATTTCGTTACTCTATGGCAAAGTATGTTCATGTCACTGTATGGCAAAGTAACATCATGTCACTATATGACAAAATAAGATCATGTCACTGGACGGCAAAGTAAGCTCATGCCACGGGATGGCAACGTAAGATCATGCCACTATACGAGAAAGTAAGACCATGACACTGGATGGTTAGGTAACATCACGTCACTGGATGACAAAGTAAGACCATGCCACTGTATGGTAAAGTAAGATTATGTCATCTATGGCAAAGTAAGTTTATGTCACTGTATGGCAAGGGAAAATCATGTCACAGGATGGCAAAGTAAGATCATGACGCTGTATGGCAAAGTAAGATTCAATCAATGCATGGCAAAGTAAGATCACGTCACTGTATGGCAATGTAAAATCATGTCACTGGATGGCAAAGTAAGATCATGCCAGTGGATGCCAAAGTAATTTCATGTCACTGGATGACAAAGTAAGATCACGTAACTGCATGGCAAAGTAAGATCATGTCACTCGATGGCAAAATAAGATCATGCCACTATATAGCAAAATAATATAATGTCACTGGATGGCCATGTAAGCTCACGCCACTGTATGGCCAAGTAAGAGCAAGCCACTCTATCTCAAAGTAAGATTGCGTCACTGTATGGCAATGTAAAATCATGCCACTGGATAGCAAAGTAAGATCACTTAACTGTCTGGCAAAGTAAGATCATGTCACTGGATAGCAAAATAAGATCATGTCACTATATAGCAAAGTAAGATAATGCCACTGGATGGCCAGGTAAGATCATGTCACTGTATGGCTAAGTAAGATCATGCCACTCTATCTCAAAGTAAGATTACGTCACTGTATGCCAAAGTAAAATCATGTCACTGGATAGCAAACTAAGATCATGTCACTGGATGGCAAAGTAGGATTATGTCACTGAATGGCAAAGTAAGATCATGTTACTGTATGGCAAAAAATGATTACGTTACTGGATGACAATGTAAGAGCATGTCACTGTATGGCAAAGTACGATTACCTCACTCTATCGGAAAGTAAAATCATGTCACTGGATGGAAAAGTAAGTCCAATCCACTGGATGGCAAAGTAAGATCACGTCACTGTATGGCAAAGTAAGATCATGTCACTGTATGGCAAAGTAAGATCATGTCACTGTATGGCAAAGTAAGATCATGTCACTGGATGGCAAGGTAAGATCATGCCACTGGATGGCAAAGTAAGATCATGTCACTGGATGGAAAAGTAAGATCATGTCACTCGATGGCAAAATAAGATCATGCCACTATATAGCAAAATAATATAATGTCACTGGATGGCCATGTAAGCTCACGCCACTGTATGGCCAAGTAAGAGCAAGCCACTCTATCTCAAAGTAAGATTGCGTCACTGTATGGCAATGTAAAATCATGCCACTGGATAGCAAAGTAAGATCACTTAACTGTCTGGCAAAGTAAGATCATGTCACTGGATGGCAAAATAAGATCATGTCACTATATAGCAAAGTAAGATAATGCCACTGGATGGCCAGGTAAGATCACGCCACTGTATGGCTAAGTAAGATCATGCCACTCTATCTCAAAGTAAGATTACGTCACTGTATGCCAAAGTAAAATCATGTCACTGGATAGCAAACTAAGATCATGTCACTGGATGGCAAAGTAAGATTATGTCACTGAATGGCAAAGTAAGATCATGTTACTGTATGGCAAAAAATGATTACGTTACTGGATGACAATGTAAGAGCATGTCACTGTATGGCAAAGTACGATTACCTCACTCTATCGGAAAGTAAAATCATGTCACTGGATGGAAAAGTAAGTCCATGCCACTGGATGGCAAAGTAAGATCACGTCACTGTATGGCAAAGTAAGATCATGTCACTGTATGGCAAAGTAAGATCATGTCACTGTATGGCAAAGTAAGATCATGTCACTGGATGGCAAGGTAAGATCATGCCACTGGATGGCAAAGTAAGATCATGTCCCTGGATGGAAAAGTAAGATCATGCCACTGGATGGCAAAGTAAGATAACGTCATTGTATGGCAAAGTAAGATCATATCACTGTATGGCAATGTAAGATTACGTTACTGTATGGCAAAGTAAGATCATGTCACTGGATGGAAAAGTATGATCATGTCACTGGATGACAAAGTAAGATTCAGTCAATGCATGGCAAAGTAAGATCACGTCACTGTATGGCAATGTAAAATCATGTCACCGGATGGCAAAGTAAGATCATGCCAGTGGATGCCAAAGTAATTTCATGTCAGGGGATGACAAAGTAAGGTCACGTAACTGCATGGCAAAGTAAGATCATGTCACTCGATGGCAAAATAAGATCATGCCACTATATAGCAAAATAATATAATGTCACTGGTTGGCAAGGTAAACTCACGTCACTGTATGGCCAAGTAAGATCATGCTACTCTATGCCGAAGTAAGATTACGTCACTGTATGACAAAGTAATATCATGTCACTGGATGACAAAGTAAGATCATGCCACTGTATGGCAAAGTGAGATCATGCCACTATATGGCAAAGTACGTTTACGTCACTGTATGGCAAAGTAAGATCATGTCACTGGATGACAAAGTAAGATCACGCCGCTGGATGGCAAAGTAATTTCATGTCACTGGATGACAAGGTAAGATCAATTGAACTGTATGGTAAAATAAGATCATGCCACTATAACGCAAAGTAAGATAATGCCACTGGATGGCAAGGTAAGATCATGTCACTGTATGGCAAAGTAAGATCATGCCACCCTATGGCAAAGTAAGATTACGTCACTGTTTAGCAAAATAAAATTATGTCACTGGATGGCAAAATATGATCATATCACTGGATGGCAAAGTAAGATTACGGTACTGTATGGCAAAGTAAGATCATGTCACTGTATGGCAAACTACAATTACGCCACTGTATGACAAAGTAAGTGCATGTCACTGTAGGATAAAGTAAGATCATGTCACTGTATGGCAAAGTGAGATCATGTCACTGGGCGACAAAGTAAAATTACGTCACTGTGTGGCAACGTAAGATCATGTCAATGGACGGCAATGTAACATCATGTCACTGTATGGCAAAGTAAGATCACACCATTGTATGGCAAAGTAAGAGCATGTCACTGGACGGCAAAGTAGGATCATGTCACTGGCTGGCAAAGTAAGATCATGTCACTGGATGACAAAGTAAGATCACGCCACTGTATGGCAACGTAAAAGCATGCCACTGATTTAATGTTTCAACTGTTCACGGGATTTGTTTGTATTTCACCTATTATAATCATGACATGACCCCAGCCATACCCGCCGCCGGTACAACCACCACCACCACAACTATGACCACCACCACCACCAGCATTGCTGCCGCTGCCAGCACCATCACAGACACAGTCACGAGCCAACACTGCCACCACCACCGCTACCACCACCACTCCTACGACTCCTATCAAAACCACCACCACCACCCTTACGACCTCTCCACCCTCGCCCCCCCCCCTCACCACCACCACCCCTACGATTCCCACCACAACCACCCCACCCTACGACTTCCACTACCACCACCACCACCACCACCACCACCACAACCATCGTCACTCAAGTATAAGACACCATTATCAAATACGTCAAAATGAGCTAGGTCCCACACGAAAGTGGCTGAATTATACGTCTTTGACGAATGTACCACTCAATAAACATTTTGGTGAATATTGTGAAACAAATTTGCGTATTTGACTCGGATATAGGCAACAACTGACCACAGTAGAATTAGTTTCAAAATATTTAACAACGTATTTATATAATTTGGAATTCAGAGATGTAAGTGCTAACATAGATTCGAATGCACGTACCGAGTGGGCGGAGTTAGCTACAATTGGGCTGAGCTTAACTAGAAACGGACGAAGCTTAACTAGACATGGGCGGAGCTTAACTAGACATGGGCGGAGCTTAACTAGACATGGGCGGAGCTTAACTAGACAATGGCGGAGCTTAACTAGACATGGGCGGAGCTTAACTAGACATGGGCGGTGCATGGCTAGAAATCGATCGCTCACATTTGACATGCCGTTGCTCAAATATTTTGTGTATAACAAATCAAAGTTGACTGGGTCCATTAACATCAGGACACGACCACGTAGACAATGCACCTTTCCAGTTTTAGCTATGGCCCACCCACCTCTAGCTATGCTCCACTCACTCCTCGCTCGTGCTGTGATCGATTGATCGCTGAACTGCCTGCCCATTAATTCCCAGAAAACTATACAGATAAGCTGTTGAATATTTTGGAATTAATTTGACTGGGTGCTGTCTGCTGCCTATGGCAACAACAATGCCCAGTCAAATTGGTTTCAAAATATTCAACAGTGGTTTCAAATTATTCAACAGCATCGTTGTTAAATAGTAAATACATGTAATTCGTCCACCAATCCTTAGCCCGCCACAAATTATGTGTTCGCGACGTACCTATCTATACTATGCATGACGGCATTGAATATGTCGCCATCCCACATCTTACCTAGTTGATTATGACGTCATGTGATGGAAAGCGAAGTGGAATCGATGTATATACTTTGGATCCTGAATTATCAGAATCCCCTGTCCAATGTAACAATAAGACAATCTGATGAATAACCATGGCAGCAATAGCGCCCAGTCAAAATATTCAACATAATATTGATTAAATAGTAAAGACATACAATTCGCACTCGCGAGGGACTATTCAATGTTCACGACGCAGCTAGATACGTACATTCATTTTGATGTCTTTTGATAGTGGAGAAAACCTATATAATTGATAATGACGTCATACGCTTGAGTGGCAGATGGGATACATCCATTGGAAACGATAGTTTGTTTGAGGATGTCACGTGGTTTCCAAACAACACCGGGAATGCGTGAAGCCATATGTCTCTTGAGATCGGTCTGTTGACTCTGAAGACGGCCGATTATTAGTAAGGATACATCATTAAATGTCAGTCTATAAGCTTCTAAAATGTCAATTGCAACTCCAATGATTCCATTGAACGTCAACCTAGTGGGCGAATTAATCCGGGGTTATCTCGCGTCATCGGATCTTGCGTTGTAATGAAAACAGTATTATTAGGTTACGTGACATAAAAATGCAGTAAACGTCTAACATAGCCACGGAAGTCGTCTGCGCGTGTTCTCTCAATGACTTTTTGTCCGGCTAGACAATAATTCTAATGAGCGAAAACTCTTGACCTGCTGACTATTTTAAAACAATTTGACTGAAATGTGCTGCTGGCTTAGACACAGATAACATTCAGTCAAATTGATTTCAAAATAGTTAGCATCTCCAGAGATTTAACCCCTGACCGGACTGTTAATGCGTCGCCAAATGTGACTATAACGTACTGTCGACACGCGTCACATTCAACGAAAGACATGTAGGGTATGGCATTGTACGCTGCGTTCATAGACAGCGTATATATAGTTCTGGGACAGATGTAGGCATTTCCAAATACGTTGAGTTATTATCTATTTGCACCACATACTTTTAGAATCAGAAAAGGTTATTGATTAAGAAAACACTTGGTGCCTGTTTTTTAAAGTATCTTTAAATATATTGTTTTCATAACACTCTGATGCCACCCATATTTACATATATTTTGCAGCATTGAACCAGGCTAAATGTGATTATTACATGGATTAAGAGAACATACGCTAAGTATCGCCGTACAATGAACCTTTCCTTTTTAGCTATGCCCCGCCGCCCATCGCTATCTAAGCTCCACCCACACCTCGCTCGGGTTGGGATCGATCGATCTCTGAACCCCCTGGCTATCAATTTCCAGAAAACTATGCCGGTAAGCTGTTGAATATTTTGAAACTAATTTGACTGGGTGCCCAGTCAAATTAGTTTCAAAATATTCAACAGCATGTTTATTAAATCGGAGAGACATACAATGGTTACGTGTCGGGCTATTACGGGTTAAAGACTGGCTGTATAGAATCATTTATAACATAATGATTATGACGTCATCCTACACGCCGCTTCGCTGATTATGACGTCATATGGCGCCATTACTCTGGAAAGCTCCATTACCAGGCTGATCAACATAGCATTCGCTATAGGGTACATATTTACAGAAATCCAATATACTAAAAAATGCTACATATGACATAAAGCGATTCTAGTTAGCCTGATAAAAATGAGCTGTGAGTTGTTGAATTTCACATTCACGTCTCTTATTGTATACAATATTTTACTTACCCCAAGCTCGAGACGCCAGGAGTAACACTGTTTGATAGATCCACTTCTTGATTGGCTTTCACAAATCACGTAATTTCGAGTGGCGGGGGTGTACCTGCCCATATAGTGTCAAATGGGGGCGTGGTCTGCTGGGCGTTCTTGTACAAAGCGGCGCACGAGAACACGACCCGTTTCGATACTCCATATATGGACAATTAAGAGCAGCTCACTCGAAATCGATTGACTTGAAATAGCCAATCGAAGGGTGCATCTAGCATACACCTGCGGTTAGTGACAGTGACGCTCAAGACGTGAGAAAGACAGTTTTTAATTAATTATTGTATTATGTTCAAGATAGTCATCGTGGTCTTATACGAGTTTTTTCAATGATATTATAAAAACACTCTAAAAATACCTATTTTCGTTGGTCCCTCCTCTTTAGCTTTTCCCGAATATTGTAAAACGATTGATATATCCCTAAAGTGCTGCGCTTACACAGTAACGCTACCAAGAATAACATAATTTTATTATCCATTATTACTAGTACTAGTACTAACACTATAGTATAATGATATATCCATCACTACTAGTACACAGAGGCGTTCAGAGATGTTCACCTTAGCTTCGGTTTCTCGCAGAATAAGCAGCAGAAAACACAAATTTCTATCAGCCAATACCTGCCAATCAAATCATCTTATTATCGATTACTCCTGTAGCAGTGGACGGGCAATCTGATGGGATGGTCGATAGATGCAGAATTATTGATTAGGGCTGTAGCGATAGATGTGCATAAATTATAGGCACATATGTTAATCAAGATATTGATTATCCATGTAGCGATGGATGGGCAATATGTTTTTCCAAAATCTTTCTACTAATATAATCCTAACACATGAACAGATGATAGGGATGTGTACTGCTGATCATTTTGATATACAACATACTATACTTTGGAAATAAATTAGCGAGTTTACTATGTATTCATTTATATTATTCGAATTATTTATTTATTATCTTTTCTTTTTTACAAATATTCACAATTTTAGTCATAGTGTAAATACGCTGGAAAATTGGCTTTAAACCAGTTTTAAAAAATGACAGCAAAGCCTTTCAAAAGTGGCATGCCTTTCTGATTCGAAAAATACCAAATTACCACCAATCCAACATCACTACATATCGTCCCACCAATAACAAAAGGGCGCAAGTAACATTGCGTTAATTGTGTGCAATTTCAGTTTGAAACTTTGAGGAACTGTGAAAAACCAGCCGTGTAAGTAATTCACCCACAGAGTTGGTTTTATTACATTAAGTCTAATGGGTGTAAAGTACATGTTTTAAAAATTGGCTATTGTGCACCGATGTTGCCAACAATTGCCAAAATGTCACTTGCGACCTTGTCACTATCGGTGTTTTTGCCAGTATAATAGATTTAGTCACTTGCGACCTATGTTGATTGGAGTAAATGCTGTTTATTTTAGCACGAACACGGTTTGCATTCCATGTCAGGCGTTACAGGATTGTAAAAACACACGTTACAATTGCCGAAAAACAAAACAGGCTCATCTATTCAAATCACACAATATCCTAAAACAGTTGAACTTCAATAAAGGTATCAACACCTTAGGAACAACAACAGGCTATTGGGCATGCTACGTTGCTCGAAAGTTCAGCTTTCTTTTGCATTACTGTCACTATATTTCGTAACTACTCATCATCTTCGATCTCAATGGCAGCTTCAGTTGCGTCTGGTTCTATTAGACGGTCTGCAACTAGCCCGTGGTACCTAATATGTGTGTAGAAATCGTGACAGATTTGTGGTATAGCCATTGCGTGCCAAATGAACTGGAAATTATCAAACTTGGCCTTTGCCAAAGAAGGGGATTCCAGATAAAGTAGGCCTTAATGATGTTGGTCGACCCATTGTTCCTTGGTTCACCCATAGTTACTTGAACTCCCCGTCGTAGTCATACTTGACAGGTACAGTGTATTGATTAGCTTTCTCATAGCGCATCCATTTAAGTTTTAGCCACTCGACCTTTGAGCCATTAGAATCACGGGTTCGGATTTTAGCAGTATTTTGGCAAGTTCTTTGTAGTCCTTAATGTCTTCTGTTGATAGGATTTCCACCTTGAACGGATTGCTGCGGCGAGCTATAGATACGGGCTAGAAAATGTCACTCGGGCAGAAAACGTCTTTCATTGTTAGAGCTGACTCGATCGTCGTGCGTGCAGAGTCACATTCCATCTGGCTAAGGCATGATTCCATAAAAATGTTGCATATACTCTGAATGAGGGTTCTCTGGACGGCATCGGGACACATTGCAGTGAAGTTCTGATTTCTGTTTTGCCCAGGGCATGTATCTGATTACATACTGAATGAAACGCTTAACATTATCAGACACAGGCCTAAAGAATCGGAACATGCAGGTTGGAATTTCGCGGCCACCCCTACTAGCTTGGCCTTCATGCAACATATAGCAAGTAACATCAGGATTATCAAGAGTATATGTCGTAATGTTGTAAGTTCCAGCTTGCAACGATAAAAGCGCGAGGACACAGTAAGTTGACGACAAAGTAAAGCCTGCTTTGGATCAAATGTTGCTGCAACAACTATTGGGTCTTGCTGAGCCAAAATTGTATGCTCGAATTTAAGTTCACACACGCGTAATTGTCGTTTGAGATGGTCATCAAACTCTTTTTCATCATCGGTTATATTGCCGAAACTAAAGCAAAAGTTGCACGCGTCCTTTTTTGGCTCATGAAAACCAAGATCTGGGAAATCTGTGTGGAGCCCATTCCGACAGTAATTTTCTTTGACAAGCATCTCGGGGTTATCAACATGCTGTTCACACTATAACACGTACATTTGTTTCATGCTTAGATCCTTTTCTACAAACTTCTTGTCTCTGTATTTGCTCCTGGCATAATGCGACCCCATTGCTGGAAATAAATGTACGTGTTCTTGTACACTTGCACGCTGTCTATCTGGTAAATTGATACGGGGTGGGTGGGGTGTGGGGGTGTTTTCCGCGTTTATCACTGTTGGCCTACCATGTACTTGATCGATGTTGCAGAGAATATGTGTCTTTTTTCCCCGATGGCTAGAGTCTTAAAAATACAGCCGTACACACCTTAACGGTTTCTCCATCAACCATAAAGAAATGATGACGTGTTTGCTTCCTTTTGCTGTCCACTCCTTTCTTACGTGAAGTCGCTTTGCACAGGACAAGGCTAGATATATAGTACCGGTGCCACCTGCCAATAAATTCTAAACAATATATCCCTCGCTTCATCTGGTAGCCTTTCGTTATAGCGATTAACACATCGGGCACATCGATGGTAGGTAATTTGTCTTCATTCCATCTTCCTGTTCCTCCACATCACGTACTCCTCACCAAGGTGTCCTGCCCTCTTTCTAATGTTTTGTTTCCACTGATCTCCCTGTCAAGCACGTTTCCGTCCACGCAAGGGTAAATGTTGACTATTTTGTGCATTGGCTTGCATGTTGGTGTCAAGCTGCATAAGTTGAATTCCATCACCCTCTGAGCTCCCCTGGTCAGTAGTGTCGAAGTAGCATGATTGAACTGTCCGGAGCAGGTTCTGGCATGCATAGGCAGTATTGACGGTGGCACCATTATATCGTGTAGCAGCTGGTTCTGACATCCCATGTATGGCAGTATCGACCACGGCACTATTGGATAGTTCTGAAACTGGTGCGGGCACAATGTAGTCAGCAATGTCGACGGTGGCAACATTGCACTGTGTTTCAACAACGGGCTCGATAATTACAGCCATTTTACGTTGTGATTGTTGGTGACATTAAAATTGAAGAGTTCTTAAAGAGTTAGGTAACTCTTTAAGAACTCTTCAATTTCTCCCTTGGGAAATGTTCAAGCAAAAACTGGTGAACTTATGGAACGAAGAATAGGCTTTGTTGTGTCCGTTGCAAATGCCTGTAATACATACCATCATGTGTGCTGCCCTCTGATTCTGATGGCTTGTATTCATCTTCAGATGAGAGAATTTCTTCAGAATCTGAGTCGGAATCATTGATTGCTGCCATAACCTGGCCAAAAGTGAGTTGTGTGCTTCTTCTTGAAGCCCTGCTTTCTCTTCAGAATAAACAGGAAGTGAGGTTTGCACATGCCCGGATGTCACTTGTGATCTTGTGTTTCTCTAAGGTGTGCACGTACAACCTTATGCTAGTAATCATCTGAGCATGTACACTTGCGACCATGATATATTTACTGTTTCCCCAGTAAATAATCATGGTACCTGTTACCCTTTTTCACACATTAAAGGGGGCACCCTGTAGTACTTCTTGGTGCAAAAACCTGGTTTTGTCAGTAATGTCACTCGCGTCCTTGTATTATTCATGGGAGGATATGCCCAATAACTAAGATGTGCCTTCTCTAATCAGTCGCTATTATATGGCTATTGTGGGAGTAAATATCGGTACGATATTCTCATCTTCTGTTTCTAGCGCTTACAAATTCATCCACACACCATAATCTTCGCTTAACTCCGCTTCTGGAAACATAAGTCTTTAATGGTCAAACTGACCAAAAACAGCCGTGCAGTGGTCTTCAGGCATGGCTACTGGAAAGGCCTAGAGAGAAGTATTTTTGAATATTTGCCACTAGAATGACTGGCTCAGTAACCGAGCCAGTCATTTTAGTGGTAAATTTTCAAAAATCCACTAGAATGACCGGCTCGCTAACCGAGCCAGTCATTCCAGTGGTAAATTTTCAAAAAATGCTCTTCTTTCGGCCTGCAGGTAGAGACTGGCTATGTAAATACTTATATTAATGGTCAAGCCAGCGAAAATAAATGCAGTCGTACATTTACAAAAATAGTCTAAAATTAAAATATCTTGACACGTATTGACCATCAAAATGTGTAATTGATATCGTAAGTAGTATTGTCAGCGCTTTGAGGTGCTGTTGACACACGACGGGTTTAGGCGTCATAAGACAATGCTTAGGGCAGTAAGATATCGCCTCGCTTGTAAATGCTGTTAAATGTGTGCAGTTTGTTTTATTGCGCACTATTACTGGTACAGCATCTTAATCATATATCAGCTTGCATGTATCGTTACCGTATCTAGCTACATGATGTCGGTTTGTGTGCAGTACGGTATACACGAACAGATTTCGACTAGAAACAATTGATGAATCCAATGTGTCGATTAAGTATTTGATGTCGTAATCAATTAACTCATATTTTACGCTAACGTCACAATCAAAATGTGTAATGAATACCGTAACTAAGCCAGTCATGAACGGGGATATACTCCGCCAGTTGTACACATTGTATCCTTTACTATTCAATGAACATTATGTAAGCAGCAACTAAACCTAGTCAAATTAGTTTCATACTATTCAACAGCTTACCTATATAATTACCTTGAATTTGGGATTCTGATAATTCAGAGTTCAAAGTATATAAATAGAAACCTAAAAACTGTGCGGATGTTAAGTAGAAATGGCCGTGACATTATGTTAGAAATGTTGCCATGCAGTACTGTTGCTTAAATTGATTGATATTTGCATTAAGGACTTCTCTCGTCAAATATTGCATTGCATTGACTACAATGAGACATTAAATACTTTGTAATCCTTGATCCTGCATTTGAGTAAGTGATTCTGCATGCATTGTTGATTTACAGTGGCATCTCGACCTGACATGATCTGGGAGTCAATACGATATTGTGAATATCCATGTGCCTATCTATCTGAAACAAAACCAACACTGGATTCATTCACCAATGTTTTATGCTATTACCAACTTTTAAAAAAATTACTAGGCTGCGTTTCGCACTATGCCAGCACCATGACCCGTCTCATCTCCCAAAGTCTGTGATAATCTGATTAATTTGTCAGTCTATTCGATTAGATATTGTATAGATGACTGCTGTGAGACTCGGCGTAACGAATAGAGCACAGCATATTAGCTAGGATCAGCTAGTAATGCGGTATGTTTGTTGAGTGTTTGCCAGATTGCATTGCCACATGTGTACTAAAGACACACTTGTTATCTGTGTGTTGATTTAGAGCAGACAAAGACGATCGCTAATCGAGGGATCCATTCTTAGCTATGCTCCGCTCATCTCTAGCTAAGCTCCACCCACACTTCGCCCGTGTTGGGGGTCGATCGATCCCTGAACTTCCCGACTATTAATTTCCAGAAAGGTATACAGTTAAACTGTTAAATATTTGGAAATTAATTTGACAGGGTGCGGTTGCGCCATTCATGACGTCATTGTTTAAGAAGTCATCCTGCACGCCACGTAGTTGATTATGACGTCATGTGATGCCATATGATGGATGGATAAACTGGAAAGGTCTATTTGCACACTCGTGGTGTACTTTTTGATCCTAGAGATGTGGTTATTATAGTTGCTAACGAGGAAGCAAGTGACGCATTTGATTATGACGTCAAATCTGTGAGTGGCAGATCGGATACTTACATTTTTTTGTTTTTATGCATAGTGTAACAAACCTTTACCGAGTGCTGTCGCTGTCTTAGATAAAACAATACTTCAGGCAATGCACTTTTTAGACGAACACTGCATAACGTAGTCACACATACGACATGCTGATAACAGTATTTATTTGCCATGCGCAATCCCTCGTACAGAAGCTCGGGAAGCATCGGGCGAAGGAATCGAAGGCTAATGTCATTCATGGCTCAAAATATCAGTACTACATACAGTTATCTACAGCTAAGTGCATAGAGCAGGGTAGACATCGGTGCATAGAGCAGGCTAGCCATCAGTGCATAGCGCAGGCTAGCCATCAGTGTATAGAACAGGCTATACATCAGTGCATAGAACAGGCTAGACATCAACGCATAGCTCAGGCTATACAACAATCTTTTCGTCAGAGCAGGCTGCTATGGCTGAGTGTTCCACATTCCACACAGCGTACTACAATTCCGGTCCTGGGTTCAGCTACTACCATAGTACAATGGAATGATGTGCACACGTTGGCAGTAATAACCTCCAGTCAAAGTAGGTTAGAATAGTCATTAACTGTATAGTTGGCTGAAATGTAGATTCGGTGAATTCATGTTTCAAAGTTCCAAATCGATCCGAACATGAGCAAGAGCTTAGCGGAGCTTAGCTAAACATGGTTGTGCCATAGCTAATAATGATCTCCTTTATTAAAATATAGATTACTGCAGACGGTAATGTTCAGAATTACATCAAGAAAACTGCAGCATACACCCATAACTAACGATCACTAGTCCTCGGTTATTTTTATGAGATTACTGCAATAGAAATTATCATAGCATTCTGTTCTTTGTCCATATCAATATCGATTGGTAGCGATTTATAAAAACATGGGTACGAGAAGGACAAGAGACATCGTTAACAAAATACATTTCCCTTGAGTAATCAGCACGATTTCCAACAGCTCAATATTAGGAAGGAAGAGAGAATATTAAAAAAACCAAATCCCTCTCTGAGAATTATCTTATGAATGCGTGTGTAGTCCGTGTACAGCTTCAAAGAATGTGTCAAACTTCTCCGGGCCAGGTCAAAGAGCTGCTAGCCAAAAATCTAACGTAACAACTCCGCCAGGAATTAACCGAGAATGCGATTAAATCGTGGCAATGCCGTGCATATAAAGTGCTTGTACATAGAACCATTCGGGGACAAATTGATTATAATACCACGTGTCATGGCGCTGCCAGAGTTATTGGTTTTGTTGGCTGTGACGGGTCGCTGTAATGGTCATTATGTTGGTCGCGTTTGGGCTTGTGGGGTGAGCACTTTTTATTGTTGCGGTTGTGGTACAGTGGTGGAAGTGATGATGTGGTGTTGGATTTTCGGGAATCACATTGCTAGTGTCGATGTGGAGGGTGTCAAACACAGCTTTTCTGTAGCACCTGCCATCGTATAGCATCACTTTGCGACATGTAAATGGTATTCACAAAGAAAACTGATTTATGATTTAGGATCGCAGCAGCATTTAACGAGCACTTATAATGATCTATACGCTGATCCGTTCACCATTGATTACGCATATCTTAAATGACAGTGCGAATCATTTGAGGTTTGGGCCTTGTCACGCCTTGCCATTGGTGCGTCTATATGTGTGCTCAAACACACGATCAAAGACCGTCGCATTCACACTTTAGTATCCAAGCAGGCATAAAAAATACTTATGCAGCGGTCTTAAGAAATATCCATTCGCAGACAAATAGATGACTATTTGTGGAAATGTTTCTCCGGAATGCTTCGCTCGATAACCGGGCTAGTGATTCCAATGATGATTTCCAAAAAATAGTCTTTGTCTGCAAATGGAGATTTTCTTATAAGAAATTTGAAATTGGCTTGAAAATATGTTGGTGTTAAAGGGTTAATCTGGCAATATTGAATGATATACAACTATATGTATACAAAGATCAAACATTCATACGATATATTCTGATAATGTGTTTACTTAGGACTTCATTGTGGTAGGGAATATGGCACTGGAACCCTCGTGGCAAGCGCTGCTTCATTAATATTTGCTGATCGAGAGATCAAAGCAAATGGATGCAGACCATGCGCGCGTGTGTGGTGCGTTAGTGTGCGTGCGTGCGTGCGTGCGTGCGTGCGTGCGTGCGTGCGTGCGTGCGTGCGTGCGTGCGTGCGTGCGTGCGTGCGTGCGTGCGTGCGTGCGTGCGTGCGTGCGTGCGTGCGTGCGTGCGTGCGTGCGTGCGTGCGTGCGTGCGTGCGTGTGTGCGTGCGTGCGTGAGTGCGTGAGTGCGTGAGTGGCTGGGTGGGTGCGTGCGTGCGTGTACACACATGCGTGTGCGTGCGTTTGTGTGGGAGCTTGCGTGCGTGTGTGTGTGGTCGAAACTGTCCTATCGAAGCAAGGAATGTTATCGTACATTTAGGCCTACATTGAACGAGTCAGTTTGTAGAAGAATTGTTGCGGCGTGAGGGCACAGCTACAGTTTATAGAAGAATGGCTGCGGCGCGAGGACACAGCTACAGATTGAAGAAGGATGGCTGCTGCGCGAGGACACAGCTACAGTGTGTAGAAGAGGTGCTGCGGCGTGAGGACAGAGATACAGTTTGTAGAAGAATGGCTGTGAGGCGAGGACACAGCTACAGCTTGTAGAAGAATGGTTGCGGCGTGAGGATACAGCTACAGTTTGTAGAAGAATGACCGTGGTGCGATGACACAGCGACAGTTTGTAGAAGAATGGCTGCGGTGCGAGTACACAGCAACAGTTTGTAGAAGAATGGCTGCGGCGCGAGGGCACAGCTACGGTTTCTAGAAGAATGATTGCGGCGCGAGGACACAGCTACAGTTTGTAGAAGAAAGGCTGCGGGCGAGGATATAGCTACAGTTTGTAGAAGAATGGCTGCGGCGCGAGGACACAGCTACAGTTTGTAGAATAATGGCTGCGTGGCGATGACACAGTTACAGTTTTAAGAAGAATGGCTGGGGCGTGAGGACACAGCAACAGTTTGTAGAAGAAAGGCTGCGGGGCGAGGACACAGCTACAGTTTGTAGAAGAATGGCTGCGGTGCGAGGACACAGCTACAGTTAATAGAAGAATGACTGCGGCGTAAGGACACAGCTACGCTTTGTAGAAGAATGGCTGCGGCGTGAGGACACAGCTACACTTTGTAGAAGAATTGCTGCCGCGTGAGAACACAGCTGTAGTTTGTAGAAGAATGGGTGTGGCGTGAGGACACAGTTACAGTTTCTAGTAGAATGGCTGGGGCGTGAGGACACAGCAACAGTTTGTAGAAGAAAGGCTGCGGGCGAGGATATAGCTACAGTTTGTAGAAGAATGGCTGCGGCGCGAGGACACAGGTACAATGTGTAGAGGAATGGCTGCAGCGTGAGGACACAGCTACAGTTTGTAGAAGAATGCGCATGGCGTGAGGACACAGCTACAGTTTGTAGAAGAATGGCTGCGGCCCGAGGACACAGCTACAATTTGTAGAAGAATGGTTGTAAACTGAGGACACAGCAACAGTTTATAGAAGAATGGCCATGGCGTGAGGACACAGCTACAGTTTGTAGAATAATGGTTGTGGTGTGAGGGCACAGCTACAGTTTGTAGAAGAATGGCTGCGGCGCGAGAACACAGCTACAGTTCGTCGAAGAATTGCTGCGGCGCAAGGACACAGCTACAGTTTATAGAAGAATGGCCATGGCGTGAGGACACATATACAGTATGTAGAATAATGATTGTGGCGCGAGGGCACAGCTACAGTTTGTAGAAGAATGGCAGCGGCGCGAGAAAACAGCAACAGTTTTTCAAAGAATGGCTGGGGCGTGAGGACACAGCTACAGTTTGTAGAAGAATGGCTGCCGCGTGAGAACACAACTACAGTTTGTAGAAGAATGGCTGCGGCGCGAGGACACAGCTACAGTTTGTAGAAGAATGGCTGCGGCGTGAGGACACAGCCACAATTTGTAGAAAAATGGCCGCGGCGCCAGGACAAAGCTACAGTTTGTAGAAGAATGGTTGTGGCGCGAGGACACAGCTAATGTGTGTACAAGAATGGCTGCGTCGTGCAAGGACACAACTACAGTTTTTAGAAGAATGGCTCTGGCGCGAGGAAACAGCTACATTTTGTGGAAGAATGGCAGTGGTGCTAGGACACAGCTACAGTTTATAGCGTTTAGCATACAGCATAACAATCACAGCTTGCCCGAGCAGCTTGCGGGACCGTGTAATTTAATTATCTGGCGCGTGAATGTACAGAATATCAATTGTACGATAACCATGTCCTTGTATCTTCCTCCTAGACACATGCATGTGGTTATTTCACCCAGTACTAGTTTAGTGAATCCAGGTAGTGACTGCGGCGAGATGGGGCGGGGCTGCGTGGGTACAGTGGTGCGGTAGGAGGCAGTGGGAGGTTAGGTCATTTGTAAATATACCACCGCTGTCCCTGCATTGGCCAGAGTAACGCACATGCCTATGTGACTCAGTGTTTAAATTTAACTTGTTAGAGAAAATGTGACATAAATAATTAGTTTGTACATTTTCGTATCATCAGTAGATCCTTCAAAGTAAAGTTTCGATCTTAAGGTTTAGTATCAATATCGGTAATATTTAAAACTACTTCGCTTATTGCGTATTAAAGTGTATCCTGTGTCGTCTCATTCTGAAGTGTAGCGGAGCTATTTCCACCCAGATACACCCCCACACCCCACACCCCGTCTTCTAAACTAGGTGGAAAATAGCCCCGTAACAATGTACTGTGGAAGCCATAGCATAGCTAAATCCCGATGTCAAGGTACAGGTAAGCTGTTAAATAGTTTGGCACTAATTTGAACGGCAGCTGTTTCTGCCTGTGACGGCAAAAGCGCCCAGTTAAATTAGTTTCAAGATATTCGACATAATGTGTATTAAATAGTAAATCTATTAAATACATAAAATTAGTACAAGTGACGGACTTCCCCAGCCTGAATTATGGTTTTGACGTCATCCTACATGCGACATAATTGATCATGACGTCATATACTCGAGCGTCAGATCGGTTTCCTCCGTCACTATCAAGCAATTCTCTCCCCAGCGACAATGGCTAACAGTAATTCAGTCTCTATGCTGAAATGTATGACGCGGTATTGGGGCCAACATTACGATTAACCCTTAAGCGAAATTAATAAGGTTTAAGCGAAATTCTAATAATAGCGTTATATATTAATACTCGCGTTTAAGCGGTAAATAAATGGCATTTAACGTTAATCATAATTGTGGCCCTAACACCGCGCCACAGTAATACGCTAATAATCAACAGCTCGCCATACATAGAGAGAAAATATATTTTAATTCTACAAACTCAGCCCCGGGTCATGATCACACCGGTCCACGCGAAACTTCTGAGTCTATTCCATTCCATGATATTATGCATGTCTCTTGGTCGATACAAATGATGGCGCGTGCCATTTTTTGTTTAACCAGGAGTATATAATTATAATATAAACACGATCGGAATTGCGGTTTGCTGTTCGCCCGGCGTATAAACAGATATAAAACACAAGTGGATGTTATTCATAAACACGATGATCAATGGTTTGCGAAAGAGTGACAGGTGTTTCTACAATCACCACACCCCCCCCCCCCCCCCAATCGCCCACCCCACCCCACCCCAGCACCACACCCCAAGATCCACCCCTATAGTGAACAACCTGGGTTTATTAAAGTCATCAACAGGCTAGATGACCACCCGGTCAGAGCCAAGTCGTCGTCGTGTCGTCGTGTCCTCGTCCTCGTCGTCGTCGGCGGCGGTATCCGCCCTTTACATATACCCCTATTCCCTAGCTCGCAGTGCTATTATCAGAGCATGTATTCATTACTTAAATCTGACAACTTGTTTTGGCACAGGGCACCAGTATTGGGGTATGGGAGGGGCACCGACAGGTTGGTTTGCTCCCGGGCGCCAGTCAACCCCAGCACGTTATTTCCGCACTAGCGCGTATGTAAGTACATGTGCACACGCGCGCGCACGAGCGCACGCACACATACAGACAGACAGACAGCCAGGCAGGCAGTCTAATTCATATGAATGAAAGTACCATTTTCTTCTTACGGTGCAAGTGTACGTATCGGCCTAGATAACACACCAGTCCCGGGCAAGTTCAGGATCCGAGCGTGCAATGGACACTGTTGCGCGCAACCACTCAGTTTTAAGGTTCACAAAGCCGTCTCCAGTTAATGGACCTTTCCAGCTTATTCTTCAATCACATGACGCTGTAATCAACTACATGGTGTGTGTGATGATGTCATAAGTAATTATGTCATGTATGACGTAGACACGTTCATGACGAACACTTAATTAATGACAGAATTATCAGTTAGTTACAAATTAGTTTAAAAATATTCAACAGCTTACCGGTATAGTTTTCTGGAAAAGTATAGTCCGGGCGTGCAGGAATCGATCGATACCAACTCTGGGGACGTGTGGCTTAGGTTAGCTTAGATAAAGATGGGCGTGACATATCTAACACATGATTCCTTCATAAGATGTTCGTCATAAACACAACTATGACGTAATAGTAACAAAATGCACACTTTCGCCCTCAGAGCCATGCACGTGCTTGACGTCAGACTTACCAAGCATAATAATTGATCATGAGCGTAGGGCCAGGCTGGCTACGTCTTCGCGACCGAAGTTCAAAGCTTAATAAGTGATACTAACCATGCCCAGGCACGTGCTCTTCTTCGGACCATCCCTCTAAATGACATCCCACCTGATGTTTTCCAGATTCGAGTGGTATTTATGAACAGCGTTGTCCGTCTTACCGATGGGAATACATCGTATATGGATATGGATATACATGTAATCCTTATCCTAATTTCCATATCATTTGTCAAGTTACGTCATCGTGTTTGTCTCAGATGGATAGAAATAGCCACATGTGTGACAGATATGTGTTGATTGGTATTAGAAACCTTGTAGAGACGGGCTCTTATGAACGCCATGTGTTCTTTGTTTCAATATCCACGGGCTGGCCATTTCACAGGCTGATTAACAACTTAAACACGAAACACTAAATACGATAAATCGCTTACAATGTAAGAAATTGTATGTTGAATATGCTAAAACCAATTCTACTGGAAGCTGTTTATGTCGAATATGTATAAACATATGCAACGTCTTTCGTCTAAGGGTGTCTTACAATTCTGATACTGGAAATATAGGATTCAAAGGGGCAATAGGATGACGTCCGTTGGCAGCCGCATAGAATTACGTCTTCTATAGGTAGGTGGTGTGGGGGCGGGGGGCGGGGGGTCGCTGATTTTGGTGACCAACAGTGAGTTGTTCTTTAATTCTGGTTGTTGTGAGGTGCACACTCTTAATGAACCATCCGCAATATGCTCCAACATATTTCTACCCCGATACTAACTCAGTTCGAATACGCGACCCCCCCCCCCCCCCACGTTGATATTGACAACCTTTGATTTTTTAGGCATATTGTATAAAGGTTGTTTACTGCTAGTAGTGTATTATCATTGGAATTTCTGAGATCTTCTCAAAGCACACATGATTGCATACGGCATATCCGTCCGATTCGCGATATCACGGCCGCCTACTAAAGAATGCTATTCTCATCTAGAGATGTTGTATTTTACCGATAGATTATGATTTATAGATTTCATATTGTTCATATTCTCTCACATTTCCTTATCTGTATCACGAGTATCTGCTATGCAATATCGCGAAAATGTTGAACATTGATAACCACCAATTTGTCGCTTCGGACGATAGTGTTTGATGTCATGCAAGTGCCAAGGCATTACATTCTTTAGTATTTAATTACCTTTCCTGTTGAATATTCTGAAACTAACTTGACTGGAGGTTGTTGCTGTCAAGCTAGGTTTTTTTTCTGGTTGGTTAAAAATTAAATCATGGCAGCCATCATAGGGTGTCGAAATGTACCAACATTTAGCTGCTACAGCCTGAATATCTTTCTATAGCGGCATGGTAAACAGCTTAAAATTAGCTGCATAGTTTATGAGTGGCATATTAGATCACCTGAGTAGCTATCAAGAGATGAGATTAGTTAAATCCTTTAATAGATGGATTCGGCTTTGTCTCCTTCATTTCTAGATCAATCCACATTTTGCTAGTGATGGGACCGATTTGTAAACTTCGAAACCTGAATTCTGAGAATCCCAGTTTCAAAGCAAGTTGCTGATTATGTTGGAAGTTATTCAACTGGGTGTTCCTACCACCTATACATATTCAAGATAATGTTTATTAAAGAATAGGCGTAAGTCCATCAAAACATACTAATCATGTACTTGTAAAGCAATTCTGATTGTGACGTCAGTCTACATATGACGTAATTGATTATGGCGTCATATAATTGAGTGACAGTTCCGATCTATCCATTGCTGGCACACTCGTTTTGGCTGAATTTACAGAAACTGAACTAATTCTGAAGTAACTATAACATGTAAGTTTCTGAGTATTTTGAAACGAATTTGGCAGGAGTAGGTTGTTGCCATAGATAGCAACAGCTTCCATTCAAAGTAATTTCAAAATCTTCACCATACTAATTAATAAATTGTGTATGAGATTTGAAATTCTGCCTTTGTGCTTGCAAGCATTAAGACTTGATACGTGCTTCATCGAAGCAAATGCGGCGCTCTGTGCCGCGTAATCTAGGTCATGTTGCATCGTGACGTCAGATGAATCGCGTGGCCATCCTCTGGTCATCAATAAGTGTGGGGATTACCGTGATTTCCATTCAGAAGGACGCACTGATGTGCATTCCGTATTCAGACACGTGGCCGCTAACTTTGATATTTACCCGTGCTGGATGATACATGATTATATTACCATACATGTCAGATCAAGTACGTTTAGATATTCTACATACATTACGGTGTATTTGTCTTGAATATCATCTTGATATTTCTCAGGACGAGAGCACCACTTGGGCATGATCCGTCCGTCTGCTGTCCAAATATAATGATGTTTATTTGAGAAGAAATCAAAGCCAACGTACTCATGACATTCTATTGTATATGCTGCAAGCTAGAATAAAATATCGGTCTGGGATTGGGGGCCAATTTGGAAAAAAAATTCCATATGAATATATGGATCTTCATCTAAAGTAGCATTACTCGTTTTAACACTGGATGCCCGTACCCTCTATTTCAAAGTAACTATACAGTAGCAGCTTAAACATTTTGAAGGGTATTTGACAAGAAACCCCAGTCAAATTAGCTTCAAAATGTTGTACGAATTCTGTTTTTACTGATTAATAAACATGTTTTGAATATTTTGAAACTAATTTGACTGGGCGCTGTTGTTGTTATAAATTAGTTTCGATATATTCAATATCTGTCGTGTATAGTCAGGGATCGCGCGATGTGGGTGAAGCTTAGATTTAGATGGGCGGGGCATGGCTAAAACTGGATATCCCCCGTGCTCTTTCTGCATTGGCCGCTGCGCATTGCCCTCTAAATGGCCTCAGAAGCTGGCCTCAGATTCGTTTTTCTCCGTACTCTAAACTCGGCCTCTTTCATCCCAACATCGTGTATCTTTAGGTCCACGCGATAGATGATGATACCTGTAGTAGTGCAGAGGTCCGGGATTCAGTAGCTATTTGTAACTACCGGAGTTATTAGAATTGATCAAGTGGTTTGGGTGATAGACCTATGTATATAACTCACTTACAACCGCCCAGGTTGATAAACATGTGTTTCTGTTCGCATGGATATTTTTCTGACGCGATATAGCTGCGTTTTGGCTATTTACAGCTAATATATTCAAGCGCGTGTATCTCTCAAATGTATGTGAAGATGGGCCCATTTGCTTAATTATCTTTTTAGAATGATGCATACGAATATTGATATTTATTTTCTAATAAAAAGAGGCTGAAATTAAAAATACATTTTAAAACAAATTAAATTGTTTCCGCTCTCATGCCGTTGACTCTTTAACCTTTTCAATCTCAATGTGTTCAATTTGTTAAAGAAATTGTCATTTTCTTGTTGAAAATGATCATTTGCATAAGATAATATATCATTTTTGAACATTTGACACTCGAATGACTGTATTAGTTGTCACAGCAGTTATCCAAGTGGTAACATTTAAAAATTCGTATTTTCTTGGTCAGCAAAGGGCCATTTACCAAGACGACTACAGACGCCACTAAGTAATATGCACCTCGTTACTATCGTGTGCTTGTATTTGTGTTTCTCATGTACTGACATTGCCCACTGAACGCTGTAATCACTCAGTGTCTGGAGCGGTGAATGGACCTTTCCATGTTTTGCTACACCTCGCTCACCTCTAGTTAAGCTCCACCCACAACTAGCTCGTGTTGGGATCGATCGATCCCTGAACTCCATGACTATTACTTTCCAGAAAGCTATACATATGACCTGTTGACTATATTGAAACTAATTTGACTGGGTGCTGCCGCTGCCTATGGCAGCAAGAGCGCCCAGTCAAATTAGCTTCAAAATATTGAACATAGTATTTATTAAATAATAAAGACATAAAATTCGTACAACAACGCATATATGTCTTCAAATATGCGTTCATGACGTCTATGCCAATGATTATGATGCCATTCTGCACGTCACGTAGGTAATTATGGAGTAATATAATGAATGGATAAAGGGGAAAGGTCTATTGCGTCATAAACAATTCGGCAATCTAGTCTGTCTGTCTGTGGTTTGGACCGATTGTGTCAGTGGCATGCGCAGAAAACGTTGACTGTGGAACAACAGCTATCAGGACTCAAAACAGTTCGCGACAACCATCTGTTGCTGGGTTGCCATCAGCCAGCGTTTGTGATTGTGGGAGTCGAGGTCCGTGGTAATCCTACTGACTGCACACATCACAGTATCAACCAGGATACAGGCAAATGTGGTCATGGTGCCTGTCACGGTGTCACTTCGTGGATACATGGATGCACCTGTGTGTGCTTAGACAAGAAGATGGTAGAATCGCCAAATCTATAGCATATATCATGTAAGTGGCTAGAATAAAAAAGTTAGTTTCATGTCACGTGTTCAAATGTCGAAGTCACGTGGTCCCTTACTGCATTGCCAACACCGAATGCAAAGGCGTAAGCCAGTATCCCCATGGAGTGCCTTCTATTTATATATGCTAATGCTACTGGGAAAGCACACCAGTATCGCTTCGTCCAAATTACTAGATTCAAAGAATAACAAAACCGGATCCGGAAATCAACTTTGATTCAATTTCCTTCTCCACAAATTTATCAGCAAATATTCTAGCAATTGGCACGCATATAAGGATCTGTTTCTAGATATAGCCGCCCATTTCTAGATTAGATCCGCCCACCGTGTTCTCGCGTTTAATTGGATTTATCTCTGAATTGCAAGACTCTAAATTTGGGTTCGATCGATACCCGAACGCCCTGGCTATCAATCTCCAGAAAACCTGAGACTATTTTAATTTGACTGGGCGCTGTTGCTGCTTATGGCCTAGGGCAACAACATCACCCAGTCAAATTGGTTTCAAAATAGTCAACATAATGTTTATACAACGTGTCGGACTATTAAGCGTTGCGCACGAACTATATCGAATCACTCATGACGCCACGACTATGACGTCATCCTACACGTCACCTAGTTGATTATGACGTCATATGATGGATGAATAAACATGGAAAGGTCCATTAAGACGTTCATTTTCTGAACGTTGACATTTTCCTCACGAACCTAAGTCATTTGATCGTGACGGCAGTTTACAGGATAGAAACGTATGTTGATTATTATTGGGGACTGGGATGTACTTTCCGTAGGAATTGAATGCCAGAATTGAGATAGTGGATGATTTGACTTCTGTAGGATGTGCAATAAAGAAATATCTTAGGAAATAATTGTGTTGATATACGTATTACGTGTAGGGTACACCACATAAAGAATGGCCGTCATCGCTCATAGAAGATACAGAGAATGGCAAACCATAAAATAGACTCTAAAACCATTGAAATTGGTCAAGTGGTTCCAGATTTATTATGTCTGGAACCACTTGACCAATTTCAATGGTGTTAGACTCTATTTTATGGTGTGCACATGTGCAGGGTTATTTGGAATAGGTTTTAGGTCGACAGAATGTCAAGAACATGCAACAAGGCCAAGGTTATAGCCATTTGGCCTCGATGCAGACACTATGAGTAGTTCTGGAGTGAATTGATCATTCTACATGATATGGCGCACTGTTGTTCGATTTTAAAGCATTCCCGATTTGGAATAGGTTTCATGTCGATTGGAGGTAAAGGTCAGAGAGCAACGTCAAGGTCAAGGCCGTTTTGGCGTGTCGGGGTGCAAAAATATGAGCACCTCTGGAGTGAATTGATCAATACGCATGGTGTTAGACCGCATTGTACGATTTGCAAACATGCCAGTTCATTTGGAACAGGCTTCGTGTAGATAGGAGGGCAAGGTCACGCAGCAAGTTCAAGGCCAGTGTAACTCTTTACTAGCGTTAATTGGTATGTGTGCATGTTCGAGTCTATTGTCGGGGTTTCAAATATATCTGATCATTTTGAACAGCTGCCAAGTCGACTGGGCATGGAGGGCACGCATTACGGTCAAATGAAATATTTGAACATCAATAAACCATTCAATTTTACGTATGCCCCGCCCATCTCTAGCTAAGCTCCACCCACACCTCGCTCGTGTTCGGATAGATCGATCTCTGAACTCCCTGACTATCAATCTCAAGAAAACTATACAGGTAAACTGTTGAATATTTTGAAACTAATTTGACTGGGTGCTGTTGCTGCCTAAGGCAGCAACAGCACCCAGCCGAATTAGTTTCAAAATATTCAACAGCATGTTTCTTAAATAGCAAAGAATTTCAAAGACATACAATTCATACAACGTGTCGGAGTATTTGAGATTTGGTGACAGTCTATAATGAACCCTTTGTGACGTACTGATTGTGACGTCATCATACACGCGCTGAGATGATTATGACGTTATACGAGGTCAGATGATGGGTGGATACTCTGGAAAGGCAAATTACAGCATAGCATAATACCAACGTTTAGCCATCCAGTAAAGACATGCCGACTTCTAGGTTCGAGGACAAAACGAATTATAAATCTGAATACAGATAATATACGCAACTACAAGTAGTAGCGAATGCAAACAGTGCTGTCGTCATAGAACTCCGATATATCTATATGTTAAGCAGTCTCTCTCGTTCTGAAATACACCTACAGATAGATACATATATACACAAGTAGCACATCGAATAAGATTAAATGTTGGTCGATATATGCCTTTTAAATGGTAGAATATTGAAACATACATGTATAGCGCATCTATCATGAAACGTGTCAATGTGAATATGTATAATATAAGTATGAGGTCGGTGCCGTACAATCCCAGACAGTTGCAGCCAGTTGCATCGTCGTTCATTTTCCTGAAACAATACCGCATCCTGTAGTGAGCAAGTTGCTGCAATCACTGGTGCGGTATGCACAGATCCAGGTACGTGGTAGGTCTTTCTTCCCGCATGGCGCAATGCACCGAGCAGGACATCTAGAAACCACAGTAATCATTTCCAAGTCTATGACTGGTGCTGACCTGTTGAGGCACTTGATTGGGGCATGCTCTTCCCCGATAAGCATATATCCATTATCAGCGAGGGCCGATAGGCATGGGTGATGTCTTCCCTAGTTTGTATCCCTCATATCTACACACTGTGTATGCACGATATGGGGCAATAGCAGTGTTGCTCTGGTCAGAGGAAGCGTATCGCCTTCCCATCGCAATGCTATGGTAGTTGGCAATGCAGACCTGTATAATACACACACGAACCTCTCGATTGGCCGCGCGTCGCAACTCACCGTCCACCGGTTCAGTGTTTATAAAATCCAAGCAGTTGGAAGGCTGAGACAATGAGTCATCATTGTGTAAAGATAGATGAGGCTATCCGAGTTCTCTTTAAGATGCTAACATAATTCCAACGCCAAACTGCCCAAGGAACGTTATGGAAACCAATCACATCTTGACACCTCGCTCATGCAATAGCACTCACCCACTCAAGAATGTTGATGCATCACTGCTTGTTAGCTTTCCCAGTACTTCGGAAACGTGAGTTTGTGAATGCACTTAGTCGTTCATGAGTCACAAGACCATCAACAAGACCAGTATTTCATTGGCAGGTGACCACACATCTGTCTCCCTCAGAGTGGAGTCACGGATGACATCGGTTCAGTAAGTGTGATTGAGATCCTTTCATACTGAAGTTGCGGTCATTTTTCAAGTTGATTCATGTGGGTCAGGTGGACAATCATCAGGTGTGGGTAGTGGTACATGGCATGAGCAAGGAATTACTGAACCCAATCATCCAATGCGAACAGATACACCCCATACTCACTCTGATGGACCGCACTGATGATGTTGCACTTGACTTGTTTTATGCAGCTCCTCAGCATCCATAACAGTAATCTTGGGGTCCATCTGCTCACGTCGTCCAGAGAGGCACACCAGGAGACACCCCCCTCTCCATCCCACTACCGCATCAAACCTGACGATGAAGCAAGCAAGCACGCGCATTCATGAGATGATATTCAACCACGAACGGCAGCTGGGAACTACATGCCAGCCTCAACAGCAACTGTATCTAGTCAACCTCCTTCGAGTTACTTGCACTGTCCATGCAATGGAAGCAAAGCAAATATGTGGCTCTGCGACTCTGAGAACCCAGCCATTGCTCCCTACTGACTGCTGTCTCTTGAGAGCTCGTTGTTACAATTCGAGGTCGATTCTGATGATGATACGCCTCTCTAGACAGACCAAACCAGCCGATATCGCTTGATTACGTGTGAGGACGCTATGAAATGTTGCATGATCTGTTGGCGATTTCTTGAAGAGCTGCGTTGTCACTTCACCATTGGTACGATTTACAAGTCTGGACTGCAGGAGTGATATTGATGCAGCCCATGTGGGGGGGGGGGTTGGCCTTCTTTAGCCTCTATTTCCTTATTTCTGTTTGTATCAGTTGGTGAATTGTTTTTAGATGTGATGACAGCAGGTACATGCACATGTACGTCACTGCTTGGGGCAGCGTCATGGTGCGGAATGGCTGCCATGACAACATCGCGCGCGTGTCAGACACGTTAGATTTCTGTATGCATTAAGGAACGTGCTGGATGTTTGGATACTCTACAATAGTCTAACATCATGCCAATTGATCAATTGCCTCCATATACTCATATTTCTGCACCGAGAGGCAAACATGGCATGGACTTTGACCTTGCTGCATGACATTGAGTTCCTGCCGACCTCAAACCTATTCCAAATTATCAGGCATAATTGAAAAACATAAAATGGACTTCAACATCATTGAAATTGCTCAAATGCTTCCAGATAATTTCATTCTCAATTCTCCAAGTGTTCATGAGCAATGGCGTCATCTTGCGCCCTTCAGGCGTTACGGGCATCGACAAAATTGCTACCGAAAAGTAATCTTTATTTCACGCCTAATGAACTGAAATCAGCGCCTATCACAATTTAGCCATCCAATTTCTACAGGACTGTGATTTCCATACATGGTAGTCTGCACTATATGACCTCTCTGTATCTGCCGCGTCTCTGTTGCTATCACGCATCTACATGTGTGTCAATCAGGATATGTCCTGTTCGGACATTAGCATTTTCATGTAACTATATCACGTAACCTGGCAACGCGATACACAAAGAACAATGAAGGCATGACCGACTGTCTAGAACTGCAATGCAGCTCATAAATAAGTTAACAATTTTGGAAACTATGTAAGAAATGCTATGTTGAATATGTTGGACTTTATTTGAGCGGAAGTCATTGCTGTCTTAGCAGCAATGGCTGCCAATAAAATTAAGTATAAAACTGTTAAATTGCGTGTATTATTTTGTTTTGGAAGCCAGTTAACATATATCTGATCTGAACTGCAACTACATGATGCACGATTCAAATATATATCGAGCGGGATCAAATGTTACCCAAGAGCAAGTACAAACGTAAATATGGCTCGCATAGCAAGAATGTTTATTGTAGACGCTTGATATTATTCTGGTCAAGCAACACATTTAACCATATATTGAGGCATTAGAACAATATTAACTCTATGAGTGATGTACTATACACGGCTGTGTGAAAGAAACTTGTTAATTGGTCTTTTCACGAACTGCCAGAAGACTATTCTGATGGTCATGTTTGCGTGGGTGCGTGCGTGCGTTCGTTAGATAGTATGTGCGTATGCATGTAGTTTCGTGCATGCATGCCGGAGTGATTGCATGCGTGTCCATATGAATGATGTTGGCCTTCTTTAGCCTCTATTTCCTTATTTCTGTTTGTATCAGTTGGTGAATTGTTTTTAGATGTGATGGCAGCTGGTACATGCACATGTACGTCACTGCTTGGGGCAGCGTCATGGTGCGGAATGGCTGCCATGACAACATCGTCTCTGTTTGGAGCAAGGTCATTGTCCGGAATTACTGGAACACGGGCATAGCCTGTACTAAGATACACACCGGATAGAAGACGCACTCGATTTGTTATCAAGATCCTGCTAGTGAATTGGCAATGGCAAGCCATGAGAGGGCGGTGACTAGGACACACGCTATATCGTGTTTGGACTTGTGTTTAACCTGGCTGCTGGTATGTGTGTTTTGAACAATGACTTGACAACCAACTTCAACACATTTTACGCTTCTCTATCCCGTTTCCCTCCTACATTGTCAATGCCACAGGTGCGTAGGAAAGATTTGGGTGAGTGGAGATTTTTCTCAACATCATCGAGAACTCTCACAAGAGAGCTTCCACCAATATCTATACTTGATAAGTCCAACTAACATAGTATTTGCTACCACTAACAAGCTCTTCAACACAATATGGTGTGCCTCCGTGGGAGCATTGTCAACAGCTAAACCACGAGATTTGGATAAGAGAACCATTTCACTCTCATTTTGCTGGGGTGGATTAACAAAACTTATGCTGGGAATGTTTGCAATGTATGTAGAGTTCTGCATGTTTTGAATATTGTTGTGCGTCATGATATCTTTGCGTATCTTGTTGATTTCAAACATATTCAATATCAACCCAGCATCAGACAATGATGACTTAACGTGCATGACAATCTGAACACATGGACTGGCCCTCATCATATTAGCATATTCATTGTCCACACTACCTCCATTCTAAAAGGTCCTCTGAGCATCATGTAGAAGGTCACCATTCCTGGGCATGGACATCACCAGGTCGATGTTAACTGGACAGCGATGCCCTGATATTATTGTCCACGGTGGTAGCCTTGATGTCCGGCAGTGTTTACCAATGTGTGTCAGACGGAACCTCGTGGTGTTCTTTCTCGTGATATTTACACTTACCAGATGTTGGGGGAGATGTGCATGCCATCTCCTTAAGAATGATAACTGCATTCCTCTGAGGACGTTCTGTCGCGCATGTTTGGGATCGCCAGCCTCTCGTGGCTGGATGTCCTGGTGAATGGGAGCCGGAGCCGACTATTCTCTGTTCGCCTTGCTTTAGAAGTGGCGTACTTACAATTTTCCTATGATGGTCTGAATGATATCTAATATGTTTAAGCTCAGATCTGGATAAACTGGACACGAAATCTGATAAGTGGCTCAAATTAGCTTCCCCTACGTCTGGCAAGCGTTTTGCATAGTGTAATATATCACATATCATTTTAATATCAGGATCAGCAACAAGGCCTTTACACGACACACACACGTGCGTGCGCGTGTCAGACACGTTAGATTTCTGTATGCATTAAGGAACGTGCTGGATGCTTGGATACTCTACAATAGTCTAACATCATGCCAATTGATCAATTGCCTCCATATACTCATATTTCTGCACCGAGAGGCAAACATGGCATGGACTTTAACCTTGCCGCATGACATTGAGATCCTGTCGACCTCAAACCTATTCCAAATTATCAGGCATATTTGAAAAACATAAAATGGACTTTAACATCAATGAAATTGGTCAAATGCTTCCAGATAATTTCATTCTCAATTCTCCAAGTGTTCATGAGCAATGGCGTCATCTTGCGCCCTTCAGGCGTTACGGGCATCGACAAAATTGCTACCTAAAAGTAATCTTTATTTCACGCCTAATGAACTGAAATCAGCGCCTATCACAATTTAGGCATCCAATTTCTACAGGACTGTGATTTCCATACATGGTAGGCTGCACTATATGACTTCTCTGTATCTGCCGCGTCTCTGTTGCTATCACGCATCTACGTGTGTGTCAATCAGGATATGTCCTGTTCGGACATTAGCATGTTCATGTAACTATATCACGTAACCTGGCAACGCGATACACAAAGAACAACGAAGGTAGGACCGACTGTCTAGAACT
The DNA here is from genome assembly GCA_034401795.1 of Chaetoderma sp. LZ-2023a. Classification (NCBI taxonomy): domain Eukaryota; kingdom Metazoa; phylum Mollusca; class Caudofoveata; order Chaetodermatida; family Chaetodermatidae; genus Chaetoderma; species Chaetoderma sp. LZ-2023a. The sequence continues at coordinate 174,105,911 of CM067359.1, forward strand.
GCAATGCAGCTCGTAAATAAGTTAACAATTTTGGAAACTATGTAAGAAATGCTATGTTGAATATGTTGGACTTTATTTGAGCGGAAGTCATTGCTGTCTTGGCAGCAATGGCTGCCAATAAAATTAAGTACAAAACTGTTAAATTGCGCGTATTATTTTGTTTTGGAAGCCAGTTAACTTATATCTGATCTGAACTGCAACTACATGATGCACGATTCAAACATATATCGAGCGGGATCAAATGTTTCCCAAGAGCAAGTACAAACGTAAATATGGCTCGCATAGCAAGAATGTGTATTGTAGACGCTTGATATTATTCTGGTCAAGCAACACATTTAACCATATATTGAGGCATTAGAACAATATTAACTCTATGAGTGATGTACTATACACGGCTGTGTGAAAGAAACTTGTTAATTGGTCTTTTCACGAACTGCCAGGAGACTGTTGTGATGGTCATGTTTGCGTGGGTGCGTGCGTGCGTTCGTTAGATATTATGAGCGTATGCATGTAGTTTTGTGCGTGCATGCCGGAGTGATTGCATTCGTGTCCACGCGTGTGTGCGAGCGTTAGAGCGTGCCTGCACACGCACATTCCCCCTTTTCAACGACAGACCAACAAGTGCCAAATAATCTCTCCATGTCCTAGTTAGTGTGGTGACGATGACGACGACGACGATGACGACGACGCCGAGGTCGGCGGCGACGACGACGACGACGGCGGCGGCGACTGTGTGTTTTCTACAGCTGTATCTGTGAAAACATCCATGCAAGTTCAATAACTCCGTCTTCCTTCTTCTTCTTCTTTTCGTTCGCTGATCATACCGCCAGTCCTGTAAGTGACTATCGACATGATCATAGGCGTTAAGTGCGTGGATCCATGGTTTATTAGAGTGCGCCGTGCAGCCTGGAACCTCCGTCTTCATCACTCGAGGTTTCTGTCAGGGTTACCTCACACTTACCTCCTTTAGTCGTCTCTTACGACACGCAGAGGATACGGAAGGTGTATTCTAAGCCCCACATACAGGGCGGCTCCGTCTTCCTATTGGTCACTGTTTCAGGCTCTCACCAAAAACCCCTCACTCCTGTATATGCACGTTGGGTTCTAAATTACCCAGTCCCCTTTCCTGTACGATACATAGCATATTTAACTGTTTTGCGTAGTGGCTTCTTCACCGAACTTTATAAGTGTACCGTCGAACGCGGGTGATCTTAGACGTGTCGTGTACCATTCTTAGGACATGGACAATCATTGACAGTGAATGGATTATGGCAAAGGGAATTGATTTTAAGAACACTTTTAGAGTGAAACCCCGCAAGCGGAAAGTGCATTTTAAGAATACAACAACAACACCAACAACAACAGCAACAACAGCAACAACACTCATATCTTTGAGGATACGCTTTTAAGAAAGAAGAAGCTATCAAGATAGGCAATACTAATGCTGCCTTATATCGCGTATCTCAATATTTGGAACATGGACCATCTCAATTTAGAAGCGGATGCCTAATTAGCTATTCCATTGACAACCAATTTAACATTCGGTCATCGCGGTTGCCTGCAAAGCGATGGAAATGTTGTTTTATTCTAATTGCCATGACGAGTAAATCTGAGGAAGATAATTTAATCTGAATGTTCAAATAAATCCGTTCTAGAAAAGAAAGAAATTAAATGTTGCAATTGGATTCCTTTGGGACACTAACACTTGGTATTGCACGTCTCCATGAGAACACCATCCGCCCATGCAGAGCAATAGCGTCAGACTAACCATATAGTGATTCAGAAACATGCCACCTTAGAAACCTGGATTTTCAAAGGCGCAAACGTCCTACATGTTGGAAACACATGCGATCGGTGTAGAGCCGTGTGACTTGACATGGCATTGTGCAATTGTACTGTCCTGTGTATTGTATTGTTAATGCATATAGTATCTATGATCACTGTATTCTCCACCTGTAGGAGTAGGCACATCCTACAGCTGCAATCACCCATTCGATTTTGCCCAGTGCATCCTGCCCTCAGCCGAAATCTTTAGCTTCCTCAGGCCTATGCTTGACTTGAGTGTACCGAATCCTGCTTTCTTGAGGGCAGCTCGTAGTACGCTTGGTAAATTTATGCAATGACGGCCTCTCCTGGCTTTATTTTGCTGGCTCCGAGTAGAGCGAATTCCATGGCTCTCTGTACGGGTGTTTCTTCTGGCATACTTAGCACATGGCCAACCATGGATTATCTTTGCTGGACGACTTTTACAGACAGCGGCGACGTATTACACATTACTTGTATAGTGCATCATTGGAAATTGTGTTGTCTGGCCATCGGTGTCCAGTGATGGTACGCAGGTGTTTGCGGTGACAGGCATCCAGTTTGTCTAGAGCTGCCTTTGGAGCTGCCCGACTGTTACGCTTATACAGCATCAAGGATATGCAGGTTGCATTGTATAAATGTAGTCCTTTTATCAAGGAAATCTTTGATCTACGAATCCATAGCTTCCAGAAGGACTGGAAAGCTGTGTTCCCCATGACACAGCGCGCGGCAATGTCAGCAGTACTACAAAGCAGTGATCCCAGAAGTGTACTTTTCCTCTATGGTTTGCGCCACAAAGTTGAACGCCATTTTCTTTAGTTCCTTGCTTTGTAGATACGTTTATGCATATGGTCCGCTGGGTGAAAATGCTATCACAATTCTAAGGGCATTGCCACTATTTCACCACTACCGAGGTCAACGTTGCCACATGCACAGCATTTAAACATACACGCCCCCCACACACACACACACCCTCCCCCACCATCCCACCCCACTCCCACACTTACCACCCCGCAACACCCTCCCCACATCCACACACGACCGGACAGAACACTAAAGATGAAACAAGCTCCGAGACCATCACAACTGTCCAAAAACTTAACCAAATTGAATATACAGTGGGCAAACTCAAAGCACAGCAACTACTACATGACTCTGGTTAGTATGATGGCACAGATCTAATGTCTCACCACAATCAAGTGTACATCCACAGTCAACTGGCTGATATATAAGCACAACGGCTAGAACAATGGCAAAGCATATTGACACGCCACCCGCGTGTTAAACACGAACATCCCCGATTAGCAGAGAGCAACCACCAACAGTAACATTGATCTAAGGGGTGTCTTAACCGGAGCAAGATGGCATTCCACAAAAGGAAATGACCAGAGTGCCACATGCCATCATTCCACAGCTGACCAGTCACACAAGTCTTCCGCTAGTATGTACTTGGAAATCTAAATCTAAATCAAGACATTATTCCACACGGGTAGTAGACATATGAAGACAGAACGTGTTCATGAAATAAACGAACAGTTGCCATGTTTAGCTTAGGATGCAGATCATGATAATCGCCAGGCGGAATGCTTTGTCGACACACACACGACACATTGGGGAGTATGGTTAGGATTTGCCAACAGTAAGTCGCGTATACGTGCTTTTGTTCTGAAATTATGTTCCGAGACATAGGGTTCCGTGCCATTTGAAAGACGTTCCCTACGGCAATTAAGGAGTGCACACTCATTGTTAGAATGGACACTGTCCAGAGTAATTATTCACCTCATCTAATATTAATGTACACGTGCTCCTCTGAATTACACCCCCGCGGGAACTGATTAGCAATGCATGCTATTTGGAAACACCACACACATCTCAGTACCACCAGCGGATAGAGACACGGACAGCTTAGACAATGACAATAATACAGACATAACTGACGACCACGACGACTCAGACGATGGCAATAATACAGCCATAAATGACAACCGCGACGACTTATGACAATGAGATATTGTATCAGCCTTTTATTTTTATTTTTTAAATTTCTCTCTGAGTAAATTTCCCATTGATTATTAGATTGGACGTTCTCTGATTGATTGTCTGCTTGGTTGGGCGACTGGTTGATTAATTTCGGATGGGGCATTTTATTGATTGATTGATTGATTGATTGATTGATTGATTGATTGATTGATTGTAGATTTGCGATTCTCTATTATTCTATGTTCAATTCAACTGCGTTAATTTAATTTTACGGTTCAGCTTTAAGCATTTGGTGTTCACGACGTAGCTGCCCGGTGGTCAGCCGATTCATTAAAAGCAATGTATCCTGTTTGGTCACAGTAGACTTGACTTGTATTATCTTGTGTATCTGTACGGGAGTGTCTATGTTGTTCTCTAGGGTCTTTGCATTTGTTGTGTGTTATCGCCTTGGGTATGAATGACGATGTGAACGACTGGTGTGTGAGCTTATATCATTTTCCACATATTCGCGCTGCGACATTGCACGGCGTATCGCCACATAATTCGACTATGATCTCGCGAGCGTACTAAAGTTTATACTAAAGTTTAGCCAGTGTATTTTCATATCATGATCCACTGAAATATTTTCCTAGGCTGTAGTGACCACCTTGGTTCTTGAACCTTGATTCTTGATTCTACTTGATTTAACGTTGATGTACAATACAACTGAGTATACCATTGACTTCTATCTTATGCGTTACTCTGGCACCTCCGCAATTTCCCCAGCTGGACCCGGTGACGTTTTGGCACCTCCGACGGGACGCATCAACCTCAACTCATCTACATCATCAGGTGGTAAATTACACAATGCCTTCAGTATTCATTCGCAAGCGTGACTACAAATTGGACGACACGAGTTGAAAGCTAGTCGATCTCGTAATGGCAAATTCCACGTAACGGTTACCGCGCCTATTGAAATTATGTCTCCTGTGTCGACTCTTTCAGAAACCCGCCATTCTCATGCGCGTATACGCAGGCCTACTATTCGTGATTGTGCACACGCTTGTATACAGTATATACATTACCGCGTACGTACGTGAACTGTGACGTCATTACCAGGCCGACACGTAATTGAACAATTGTAACTCTATAGTATATTCCCCATATTAACTCTCAGTACGTCCTATTGTCAGTACCGCATGTGCGTCAGGTGCGAACTGCACATTGTACATTTATGTCCACATCAACTCCCCGGTAACCCCAATATGCTATCAACATATAACAACAATATAGTTATTATATGTTCACTGGTCCAAGCATTCATCCTTGCCATTAATTGTCATCATTTCTCCGTTTATATATATACTTTAGGTATAACAGTATTCCGTCCGTAGTTGGTTGAGACTATGAGCGATAATAAGAAAAGTGTTATTCAGCTGCAATGTTTTCACATTTTATACTCGTTTATAAACATTTAATACTGCATTAACCTTCATAGATAGTACTGTTATTTGATGCTATGCTCGTGCGTAGGTATGTCAATGCCACGACTTACAGGTTTATTTATTAAACTGCACCTGCACATTAGCACTGCTTTGCATATGTGAGAATGAGATTAAGCATGCTTCACGTGATCCATGGTTTATGTTTTATGTTGTGATCCCCGTCTCATCTGTATTTTGAACCGTTTTATTATGGCTTAGATCGATTTAAACGTCCGCATTCGTAATACTAAACCTTGGTGCGTCCACTGGTGACTGTCGTTAGCCACCCGTATGTTGGTGATACGTATGCCACTTGACGTTTCATTTTCCATTCGCATTTTAAATATTATTGTATTTTATTTCAGAATGTTAATAATAAAGTGTATTTACCGACGTTGTGATCGTTCTAGCGCTAGTCGATTAGACCAACTAGGTGGTGTTGTCAAGTGAGGGGAAGTAACTCTGATTGGTAAGCTGATAATTTTCATTGACACATCGAAGGTTTTACTCAGTCGTAAAACTTAACAAGAATTGTGCACTATTGTGTGTTAATGTAATGGTGTATTGTATATAAGTTGCTATTAAGTATATGACTTATAATCGTGTGTTCAAATAATAATTCGCGTAAATGTTATTTCATTGAGATGAACTCTGTGGAATAAATTCAGATATAATCATTTCAATCTCCAAGTGTCATTCATTTCAGACAGAAAACATGGTTACGCATACAGAGATGAAGACTATCATCAAGTCACTCTATAGAACACCTCAATCAGAAGATGCCTACCATCATCTCTCGAGGGCAGAGCAAGTGACCATTTTTCGTCTCAGAACTGGACATAACAGACTAAACCAACACATGTACAGGCGGTTCCACCTTACGACATCGCCCGCTTGTCCTTGTGGAGAAGCAGAACAGACCACAGAGCACATACTTCAATGTTGCAGTACATATCAGCTGCTGAGAGAAGAGATCTGGCCTTTGTCAACCTCTTTTCTTGAAAAGCTGTATGGGCCTGTGGAAGAACTGCAGAAAACCACAGATTTCATCTTGAGAACGGCTCTCCAAGTGTGATACCAGCGATCGAAAAGAAGAAGATCATTTAAATTGTGACTAATGCGGTTTCATCTGCACTTCTATCTATTTGTGTTGATCTGCTTACAAATAGTATTGCTGTTGTTTTGCTACCGCTGTGGAGCCATGGCCGAAGGTGGTGGCGAGTTGAATCCATCCGATATACAAATGATGGTTGAAACTCTGAGAACACAAGCCGGCTATGTGATGATGACTCCACTCCAACTGTTAGCTCACCTAAGCCTAATGTAAACCAATCATATTTTCGTTCACAGGGAATTAACCATGGTGATGGGGACGCAAACCCCAAATCTACTTTTCAGTCGCCTGGTGTTTCTATGTTTAGCAATAGGTTGCTCCATAGCACACCAGATTATTGCGGGGTAGAGAAATGTAGTAATAACAACTATCACTCTACGAATATGCCTTATTCATATGAGATTCCAAAACCACATTTATTTTCAGGTGACAACCCACCACAAAAAACAGACACGTCATATGACGTCTGGCGGTTTGAGGTACGTTGCATCACATCTGAAGTAGTTCGTGATCAGTTTTGCAGGCTGTAAGAAAATTCTTACGCGGGGCAGCGAGGCATTAATTCCACTTGGAGAAGCAGCCAGTAGCAGTGAGATTCTAGCTAAATTAGACACGTTATTTGGTGATGTTTATTCCAACAAATCTGTGATGCAGCAGTTGTATACAGCGATGTGGAGAGACGGAGAAACAGTGACAACCTTTGGGTGTAGGTTGGAACAGCTGTTACAGATTTCAATTGGCAATAAACATGTAAACTGTACTGTGAAAAATGACATGCTAAGATCTAAATTTTGGACAGCTCAACGAAACGAGAAGCTGAACAGCCAGACAAGGCATACATATGATACTACACAAGACTTTTACTCTTTACTCAGAGAGATACGTGTAGTTGATCAGGAGATCAGAGGAGTCATCGAAAATACAGATGCATCCAGTGCAAGCATCTCCTGAGATGGAGAAGATCGATAAATTGACTGATCAAATGAGTATGTTGTTGGAGAAAATTAAGGGTTTAGAAAGGAAAATCGAATTTAAGGAAAATCAACCCTCTTCAGGCTAATGAGCTGTTCAACCTTTAAATAACAATAATAACAATACAGATTATCACGGTGCTCCAGGGCCCGGAAGCTACCGTGGTAATGTTAGCCGTAGCAACCATAGAGGTACTGGACGTGGTGTTTCTTATGGTTATCAGGGCAATTTAAATAACCAATATAACCAGTATCAAAACAGGACAGATAACAGATATAACCAGTCAAACGAGTAACCTCTCCGCTTGTGGGGCAACCCGGAGATGGTGTTTATAAAACTAGCCCTAATATTTGTAAAACTAATTATTCATCAACGCCTTGTTGGCACATCCATAATGGGAAGCATAACCATATGCGGTGTTGAAACTAATGCATTAATCGACAGTGGTTCGATGGTAGCATGTATCTCTGAAGAATTCTATCATTCATTAAATCCTAAACCAGTTTTATGTGATATTAATGATTTAGATTTGCAGGTAAATGGTGCAGGTGGTCAGCAACTTCCGTTTAGTGGATACATTGAAGCAGATGTCACTATGCCATTTATTAATTAAGACTGTTAATTAATTAAGACTGTTCCTGTTATTGTGGGAACAAATATACTTAGACTGTGCACTGGTGTTATAAATAAAGAACTCGTTATGTCCAATGCATAGTTACTTACTGCTGTAAATAGTATGTGTAATTCTAATGCTATAATCGTCAAGTTGATCAACAATTTTCCTATCACGCTTCATCCTAATGAAGTGAGAACGATTCAAGGTTTTGCCAGGAAACCAGTTGGAGTTGAAACAGCAGACACAGGGTCGGCAACTAGTTCACACATGGGAAGCATTGCTGTTTCTCCTAGAGTGGTAGCCCTCAACTCAACAGGTACTACCATACGTGTGCCAATTCGTGTATGTAATTTATCAGCAAAGGCTATCAAGATTCTACCTAAATCGGATTTGTGTCAGTTGACTGAGGTTAAAGTAGTTGATTCCTGGAATCCAGAAAAGCAGCAAGAAAACACTGATTCTCGGGAAAATCAACAAGACAGAACTTTTCAGAAAAAGAAATTCTGGCAGTTTTCCAGAGGATTTGGGAGTTGTTATCAATTACGAAGCCCTTCGCGAAGACCAACTTTGTAACTTACGAGCACTGCTGAATAAATGGGAGCATATTTTCTCCAAGTCTTTTCAGGATATAGGAAAGACTGATTTAGTGCAACATGCTATCCGTCTAAATGATGATGTACCATTTAAGCAGCCACATCGGGGAATCCCTCCGGTGGTGTTTGAGGAAGTTAGGAAACATCTTAAAGAAATGGTCGATGCAGGCGCTATAAGTAACTCACAGAGTCCTTACTGCTCCAATGTAGTATTAGTGAGGAAGAAGGATGGTTCACTAAGAGTGTGTCTTGACATGAGACAGCTTAATAACCGTACTATTAAGGATGCATACAGCTTACCCAGATTTAATGAGACCATAGATACCTTAATAAACTCAAAATACTTCAGCAAGTTAAATCTAAGGTCTGGATACTGGCAAGTGGAAATTAGAGAAGAGGATAAAGTGAAGACTGCCGTCTCGGTTGCGCCACTTGGTTACTGGGAATGCAGCCGGATGGCGTTCAGGCTTACGAACGCACCTGCCACTTTCCAAATACTGATAGAGACGTGTATTGGAAAAATGAACTCAAGAGAATGTCTGATATTCATCGACTATATCCTTATCTTCTCATAAACATTTAATGAACATCTGATTCGATTGGAAAATGTATTCAAAAGACTTGCACAACATTGACTTAAACTAAAACCATCAAAGTGTGAATTCTTTAAAACGGAGATCAAATACTTAGGTCATACAGTTTCTGAGAAGGGAATTGAAACAGATCCTGATAAAATTTCTGCACTTGCGACTTGGCCTATCCCAACGAGTGTGAAGTCATTGCGTCAGTTCCTAGGTTTTTCCATGTACTATCGCAGATTTGTAAAAGATTTTGCTAGGATAGTCAAGCCTTTACATGACCTTCTTGTAGGGCAGTATACAGACAAGACGTGTAAGAAGGCTAAGTAAGCAGCACCATGGGTGTGGGAAATGGCTGAACAGGAAGCTTTTGACAGAGTGATCAAGTCTCTATCAACACCGCCAGTTCGTGCTTATGCAGATTTCACGCAACCTTTCATAGTCAATATAGATTCTTCAACAGAAGGATTAGGTACAATCCTGTATCTACTTCAGCATGGCAAAGAAAGAGTAATTGCGTATGCCAGTCGAGGGCTTCGCGGTGGTGAGAAGAACTACCCGACCCATAAGTTGGAATTTCTGTGCTTAAAGTGGACGTTATCAGACAAATTCCATGACTCCTTATATGGAAACATGTTTGAAGTGCGAACTGACAACAATCCACTTACATATGTGACTAGCTCTGCCAAGTTGGATGCGACCAGCCATAGATGGCTAGCATCATTAGATAATTATAATTTCAAATTGTCATACAGGCCTGGAAAGTCTAATTGTGACGCAGGTGGTCTTTCTCGATAGTCTTATCACAATCACAGTGAGGAGATGTTTCCTGATGTTGTCAAAGCCATTTGCCATGCTGCTTTGGTCACCCGAGAGGAGCTGCCATTTGCGGAATGTTTAGCATTATCTGATGAAGAGTTTCCAATGCATGCTTTGAGCAACATCAATTGGGTAACAGAGCAAACAGCAGATCAGATATTAGCGAGAGTAATGTATCTACTGAAGCGTAATCAGAGACCAAGACATGATGAACTGAAGAGAGAGTCTAAGGAAGTGCATAAATACACACGAGTTTGGAAGAAGTTAAACCTTGTAAATACTGTTGTATATCGTACAAGTCAGTTGGATGGCCAGACTGTTCAACAATTGGTGTTACCATCAGCATATAAGGTAGCTGTACTCAAAGGCATCCATGATGATGTAGGCCATCAGGGAAGAGACATAACACTTTGGTTGGCTCGTCAGCGGTTTTATTGGCCGGGCATGACGAGTGATGTAAAGCTGTATGTTGAGAGGTGTGGAAGGTGTAGTAGGTGGAAAACTCATGCTACTCCTAGAGCAGAATTAGTTTCAATCCAGACACTCGACCGATGGAGTTAGTGTGCATAGATTATCTGTCTTTGGAGAAGTCAAAGGGAGGATATGAAGATGTTCTTGTCATAACCGATCACTTCACCGGATATGCACAAGCTACACCAGTTCGAAATCAGAAAGCCAATACAACTGCTAAAGCACTGTTCGAGAATTGTATCGTTCACTACGGATTTCCCAAGTGAATACATAGTGACAAAGGAAGAAACTTTGAGAGCAAACTTATTAAAGAATTATGCAAGATCGCTTGTGTCAAGAAGTCACGCACCACCCCATATCACCCCATGGGGAATGGAATGGTGGAACGTTTCAATCAAACCTTAATTAAAATGCTTGGGACTTTAGAACGGTTTCAGAATGTCGGCTGGAAGACATTTGTGGGACCTCTAGTTTATGCGTACAGCGCAACAATTCACGAGTCTACCGGTTTTGCTCCACATTATCTTATGTTTGGATGGCATCCTCGTCAAGCCATAGATGCATATCTTGGTATTCCAGAAACATCAGAGAGTATCAGCAGAGAGAATTATGCCAGAAATTTCAAGAAAAGACCCAATTTTGCGTACTGTACTGCAACAGCTGACGCTCAGAAAAAGAGTAGACACTATAACCAACACTATGATACAAAAGTTAGGGAGTCAACATTAGAATTGGGAGATAGAGTGCTTGTTCGGAAGCTTGTCTTCAAGTGAAAGCATAAGTTGGTTGACGAATGGGAGCAGGACACATATCTCGTCATTGGAATTCCTAATGCATATTCCAGTCTACAAAGTTAAAAATGAGTCTGAAAGAGGTAATGTTCGGATGGTACATCGTAACCTGCTTTTGGATGTTATGTATATTCCGCGTGCAGAAGTTGAAACATCAAGAGACAGTGAAGGCAGTCGTACAGGTAACCATATCCATCACTGCATGGCTATGAATGATCACACTCCAACATCGGATGAATGTGATTCCGATGCCAGTGATTCAATCATACCAAAGTATATCATACCTGCCAGAAGGAGGCTGGCAGACAGACGTGAATCTCGTAGATCCAGCACTCCTATTGATATGCATGAATCCTCACTCAACCATGATTCTGTGCAATTCAGAGAGAGTGAATCTGCAACACAACATGACGCCGTGATAATGAGTCAAACACTCCGAATGATATAACTGTTCCGAGACATTCAAAGAGATTACGCAAGCAGCCCGATAGATATGGACACAATATCATGCAAATGGGAATATCATCACTTAGTGATGAAGTGTTTGTTTAGAGCCAATGTATTACGTCAAAGTTGTCTGCATTGCATGCTCATTGACAGCTTCAATGCCGAAGCGGAGGAAATGAGCTGGCAAAATGTGCCACTGTTTTGCTCAAACAGAAAAGTGCTAAGTGCCGGTCAATCATAGTGAAGCCATAATTAATGTGATGAACATTGGTTTACATGAAGACGCGACGAATGATTTCCGAGGAATTCACAGGTCATCGTCTTATGTAGGTCCAAAGTTGCTGTGTTGGTAGTTGCCACTTTATTTATGCGGGCTAACGCATAGATGGGGAATCCAAACAATTATTAAGCCTTGCGGCTGGTGGATCGTGAAAAGAGACAATAACTCGATATTAATAAGAGGCCCCAAGGCAACTGCCCAATTTTACACAACCTAGCCGGTGTGTGGTGCTACATTTCCACTACAACTGGAAAAGACACGTACACTATGCGTCTCTTGAGGAGAAATTGTCCCTAACCACTTTAAACCTACTATCCTATTGAGCTAAAATAGCCAGATTTAGTCCGTAACATGTCAGGCTCGAGCAATTAGAGCATGATCAGCGACCTCAGTCTAAAATTGATGCTGGGCCAATATAGTGATGCTGATATAATGTTGCTGTATAGTATTACCTAGCGTACTGCATCCTAGAGTTTTTAACAATAAACAAAACATATTAACTAGGATGGCTACTTGCCATATATACACAACTAACTACTACAATGCGAACGATATATATCACCGGGCATAGGACCTTACGGTGTTGTTCGTTGAGAGCACACACAGGAAATACAGATAATATATACAGTATGAAACAGAAAGTATAAAAATGCGATCTTAAGACCTGAACGGCACCTATTAGTCATCAGTGTTTATTACGGAAATATTTACATGCACACTAGTATAGCTACTTGAGGACCTATTGGTCATCAGTGGAGTAAGAGTTCATTAGTCACTGGAATTGATAGGCTAATATGAAATAGCGTGAGATGGCACGATCTTGACTGCAGGGAAGATTTCTACAGGAAGATTTCTGCACGCGGGCTGCTGATGAGGCTCATGCTCAAGACGGTTAAGACGAATGGGGAGTAAGATGTCTAATAGATAGTCAATTTAACTGATATATGATTAAAACAGTTGTTGTAAAGTTTCCGTCCGGCGACTGCGGTTTGAAAGTTGAAAATTGCCCATTAATAGAAAGGCCTACTGTTATGATTAATTATGCATGTACAATAACTGGTACATGGTGCGAGATATGTCACATAGCTCGTGAGCGCACAGAGCAGTCCCACCAGACTGTTGTCTAAAAGTTAATTATCACACGCAACATGTAGCGCGGAAGTTTGAATCCACTTTTCAGCATGGTCAGAAGATCTGGTGTGTCATCCACCAAGAATCACCATCAGCTCTACATTCTGTAGAATTACATCAGGCTCGCAAGGCCCATCCACAGGAAAGCTCCCTTAGAAAAGTTCAGATGCGAGAGTTCTTACTTTAATTTATCTTTGCTCCCGGATGGCCGTCCGGGAACATTCAAAATTATTGCATCGCCGAAGTAGAATTACATCAGGCTCGCAAGGCCCATCCACAGGAAAGCTCCCTTAGAAAAGTTCAGATGCGAGAGTTCTTACTTTAATTTATCTTTGCTCCCGGATGGCCGTCCGGGAACATTCAACATTCTTGTATCGCCGAAAGTTGAAGACTGCCTACTGGCACAGGAGAACTCAATTCCGAGAGGCACCGCAGTGATGATGGAATCACCGTCGGTTTGCAGTTGTCCCGTGTCTAGCACTTCGCTGCTTCAGCAGTCATCCTGATGGGTCGGTTTCCACACCGATGATGCTCTCGATCCAATCAGCGGGCGAGCAGTATCCAGTCAGCGTGCAGCTAGAAGTGGTGAAGGAGCTATCACGTGGACAGCACATTCCCCATTCACTTAATGCATACACGCGACTACGACGTCAAAAGCAAAATTTTAAAAATAATTTAACGGGCGTTTTAATGATCCGCACCAAGAATGACGAGAACGGTGTGATGTAAGAAAATCACGCGTGCCAACTCGGTACACTATAAGCATACGCTCTCTCCCATTTCCGACACGTGCTGTCGGGGATGCTCTGACGCACGCGCATGCACGCTACACGTTCTTACTGTTATAAGCTGAGAACACCATCATTTACTGTTATAAGTTGAGACACCATCATCTACTTGTATAAAAAAAAAGCTGAGTACACCACCATCTACTGTTATAAGTTGAGAACACCGTCATCTGCTTGTATAACCTGCATACAACGGCATCTACTCTTATAAGCTGAGTATGTAGCCGTCCACTGTTATAAGCTGAGAACACCATCATCTACTGTTATAAGTTAAGAACACCATCATCTACTTGTATAAGCTGAGTACAACACCATCTACTGTTATAAGCTGAGAACACCACCATCTACAGTTATAATTTTGGGAACGCCATCATCTACTGGTATAAGCTGAGTACAACACCATCTACTTTTAGAAGCTGATACATCGCCATCTACTGTTATACGCGGAGTAAATACACCATCATCTACTGGTTTAAGCTGGGTACACCATCATCAACTGCTATAAGCTGAGTACACCATCAGCTACTGTCATAAGCTGTGCGAGACCACCATCACCTACTGTTATATGCCGAGGCAGTACACCAGCATGTACTGTTATATGCTAATTGCGTACACCGCCATCTACTGTTATAACCTGTGCGAGAAAACCATTCGCCACCGTTATAGGCTGAAAGTGTACACCATCATCTACTGTTATAAGCTGAGTACACTGCCATCTACTGTTATGAGCTGATAGCGGACCCCACCATATACTGTTATAAGCTGAGTGAATAAACCAGCATCTACTGTTATAAGCTGAATACACCGCCATCTACTGTTAGAATCTGAGTGAGTACACCGCCATCTAGTGTTATACACTGTGCGAGAACACCATCATCTACTGTTGTAAGTTGAGAATCCCATCATCTACTGGTATAAGCTGAAACACCGCCATCTACTGTTATAAGCTGAGAACACCATCATATACTGTTATAAGTTGAGAACACCATCATCTACTTGTATAACCTGCGTGTAACGCCATCTACGCTTATAAGCTGAGTATGCAGTCGTCTACTGTTATATGCTGAGTACACCGCCATCTACTGTTATAAGCTGAGAACACCACCACCCACTGTTATGAGTGGAGAACGCAGTCATCTACTTGTATAAGCTGGATACAACGCCGTCTACTGTTATAAGCTGAGTACACCGCCATCTACTGTTATAAGCTGAGAACACCACCATCTACAGTTATAAGTTGGGAACGCCATCATCTACTGCTATAAGCTGAGTACAACACCATCTACGTTTATAAGCTGATACATCGCCATCTACTGTTATACGCTGAGTAAATACACCATCATCTACTGGTTTAAGCTGAGTACGCCATCATCAACTGCAATAAGCTGAGTACACCTCCATCTAATGTCATAAACTGTGCGAGACCACCAGCATCTACTGTTATAAGCTAATTGCGTACACCGCCATCTACTGTTATAACCTGTGCGAGAAAACCATTCTCCACTGTTATAGTCTGAAGGAGTACACCATTATCTATTGTTATAAGCTGAGTACACCGCCATCTACTGTTATAAGCTGAATGCGTACACCACCATCTACTGTTATAAGCTGAGTGAGTACACCGCCATCTAGTGTTATGCGCTGTGCGAGAACACCATCATCTACTGTTATAATTTGAGACACCCTCATCTACTGGTATAAGCTGAGACACCGCCATCTACTGTTATAAGCTAAGAACACCACCATCTACTGTTATATGTTGAGGACACCGTCATCTACTTGTATAACCTGCGTACAACGCCATCTACTCTTATAAACTGAGTACGCAGCCATCTACTGTTATAAGCTGAGTACACCGCCATCTACTGTTATAAGCTGAGTACACCACCTTCTACTGTTATAAGCTGAGAACACCACCACCCACTGTTATAAGTGGATAACGCCATCATCTACTTGTATAAGCTGAGTACACCGCCATCTACTGTTATAAGCTGAGTACACCGCCATCTACTGTTATAAGCTGAGTACACCACCATCTACTGTTATAAGCTGAGAACACCACCACCCACTGTTATAAGTGGAGAACGCCATCATCTACTGGTATAAGCTGAGTACAGCACCATCTACTTTTATAAGCTGATACATCGTCATCTACTGTTATACGCTGAGTAAAAACACCACCATCTACCGGTTTAAGCTGAGTACACCATCATCAACTGCTATAAGCTGAGTACACAGTCATCTACTGTCATAATCTGTGCGAGACCACCATCATCTACTGTTATAGGCCGAGGGAGTATACCAGCATCTACTGTTATAGGTTAATTGCGTACACGCCATCTACTGTTATAACATATGCGAGAAAACCATCATCTATTGATATAGGCCGAAGGAGTACACCATCATCTACTGTTATAAGCTGCGTACACTGCTATCTACTGCTATACGCTGAGTACACCACCATCTGCTGTTATAAGCCGAGTACAACGCCATCTACTGTTATACGCTGAGTAAATACACCATCATCTACTGGTTTAAGCTGAGTACAC
Organism: Chaetoderma sp. LZ-2023a; assembly: GCA_034401795.1. Taxonomy (NCBI): domain Eukaryota; kingdom Metazoa; phylum Mollusca; class Caudofoveata; order Chaetodermatida; family Chaetodermatidae; genus Chaetoderma; species Chaetoderma sp. LZ-2023a. Next base: position 174,122,306 of record CM067359.1, read on the forward strand.
CGTCATCAACTGCTATAAGCTGAGTACACCGCCAGCTACTGTCATAAGCTGTGCGAGACCACCATCATCTACTGTTATATGCCAAGAGAGTACACCAGCATCTACTTTTATAGGCTAATTGCGTACACCGCCATCTACTGTTATAACATGTGCGAGAAACCCATTCTCTACTGTTATAGGCTGAAGGGTACACCATTATCTACTGTTATAAGCGGAGTACACCGCCATCTACTGTTATGAGCTGATAGCGTACACCACCATATACTGTTATAAGCTGAGTGAGTACACCGCCATCTAGTGTTATGCGCTGTGCGAGAACACCATCATCTACTGTTATAATTTGAGACACCATCATCTACTGGTATAAGCTGAGACACCGCCATCTACTGTTATAAGCTAAGAACACCACCATCTACTGTTATATGTTGAGGACACCGTCATCTACTTGTATAACCTGCGTACAACGCCATCTACTCTTATAAACTGAGTACGCAGCCATCTACTGTTATAAGCTGAGTACACCGCCATCTACTGTTATAAGCTGAGTACACCACCTTCTACTGTTATAAGCTGAGAACACCACCACCCACTGTTATAAGTGGATAACGCCATCATCTACTTGTATAAGCTGAGTACACCGCCATCTACTGCTATAAGCTGAGTACACCGCCATCTACTGTTATAAGCTGAGTACACCACCATCTACTGTTATTAGCTGAGAACACCACCACCCACTGTTATAAGTGGAGTATGCCTTCATCTACTGGTATAAGCTGAGTACAGCACCATCTACTTTTATAAGCTGATACATCGTCATCTACTGTTATACGCTGAGTAAATACACCACCATCTACCGGTTTAAGCTGAGTACACCATCATCAACTGCTATAAGCTGAGTACACAGTCATCTACTGTCATAATCTGTGCGAGACCACCATCATCTACTGTTATAGGCCGAGGGAGTATACCAGCATCTACTGTTATAGGCTAATTGCGTACACGCCATCTACTGTTATAACCTATGCGAGAAAACCATCATCTATTGATATAGGCCGAAGGAGTACACCATCATCTACTGTTATAAGCTGCGTACACTGCCATCTACTGCTATACGCTGAGTACACCACCATCTGCTGTTATAAGCCGAGTACAACGCCATCTACTGTTACACGCTGAGTAAATACACCATCATCTACTGGTTTAAGCTGAGTACACCGTCATCAACTGCTATAAGATGAGTACACCGCCAGCTACTGTCATAAGCTGTGCGAGACCACCATCATCTACTGTTATATGCCAAGAGAGTACACCAGCATCTACTTTTATAGGCTAATTGCGTACACCGCCATCTACTGTTATAACCTGTGCGAGAAAGCCATTCTCTACTGTTATAGGCTGAAGGGGTACACCATTATCTACTGTTATAAGCGGAGTACAGCGCCATCTACTGTTATAAGCTGAGTGAGTAAACCAGCATCTACTGTTACAAGCTGAACACACCGCCATCTACTGTTATAAGCTGAGTACACCGCCATCTACTGTTATAAGCTGAGAGCACCACCATCTACAATTATAAGTTGAGAACGCCATCATCTACTGGTATAAGCTGAGTACAACACCATATACTTTTATAAGCTGATACATCGCCATCTACTGGTATACGCGGAGTAAATACACCATCATCTACTGGTTTAAGCTGGGTACACCATCATCTACTGTTATATGCCGAGGCAGTACACCAGCATGTACTGTTATATGCTAATTGCGTACACCGCCATCTACTGTTATAACCTGTGCGGGAAACCATTCGCCACCGTTATAGGCTGAAGGAGTACACCATCATCTACTGTTATAAGCTGAGTACACTGCCATCTACTGTTATGGGCTGAGAGCGTACACCACCATATACTGTTATAAGCTGAGTGTGTAAACCAGCATCTACTGTTATAAGCTGAATACACCGCCATCTACTGTTAGAATCTGAGTGAGTACACCGCCATCTAGTGTTATACACTGTGCGAGAACACCATCATCTACTGTTGTAAGTTGAGAATCCCATCATCTACTGGTATAAGCTGAAACACCGCCATCTACTGTTATAAGCTGAGAACACCATCATATACTGTTATAAGTTGAGAACACCATCATCTACTTGTATGACATGCGTGTAACGCCATCTACTCTTATAAGCTGCGTACGCAGTCGTCTACTGTTATACGCTGAGTACACCACCACCTACTGTTATGAGTGGAGAACGCCATCATCTACTTGTATAAGCTGGGTACAACGCCATCTACTGCTATAAGTTGGGAACGCCATCATCTACTGCTATAAGCTGAGTACAACACCATCTACTTGTATAAGCTGATACATCGCCATCTACTGTTATACGCTGAGTAAATACACCATCATCTACTGATTTAAGCTGAGTACACCATCATCAACTGCAATAAGCTGAGTACACCTCCATCTAATGTCATAAGCTGTGCGAGACCACCAGCATCTACTGTTATAAGCTAATTGCGTACACCGCCATTTACTGTTATAACCTGTGCGAGAAAACCATTCTCCACTGTTATAGGCTGAAGGAGTACACCATTATCTATTGGTATAAGCTGAGTACACCACCATCTACTGTTATAAGCTGAATGCGTACACCACCATCTACTGTTATAAGCTGAGTGAGTACACCGCCATCTACTGTTATAATTTGAGACACCATCATCTACTGGTATAAGCTGAGACACCGCCATCTACTGTTATAAGCTAAGAACACCACCATCTACTGTTATATGTTGAGGACACCGTCATCTACTTGTATAACCTGCGTACAACGCCATCTACTCTTATAAACTGAGTACGCAGCCATCTACTGTTATAAGCTGAGTACACCGCCATCTACTGTTATAAGCTGAGTACACCACCTTCTACTGTTATAAGCTGAGAACACCACCACCCACTGTTATAAGTGGATAACGCCATCATCTACTTGTATAAGCTGAGTACACCGCCATCTACTGTTATAAGCTGAGTACACCGCCATCTACTGTTATAAGCTGAGTACACCACCATCTACTGTTATAAGCTGAGAACACCACCACCCACTGTTATAAGTGGAGAACGCCATCATCTACTGGTATAAGCTGAGTACGGCACCATCTACTTTTATAAGCTGATACATCGTCATCTACTTTTATACGCTGAGTAAATACACCACCATCGTCTGGTTTAAGCTGAGTACACCATCATCAACTGCTATAAGCTGAGTATACAGTCATCTACTGTCATAATCTGTGCGAGACCACCATCATCTACTGTTATAGGCCGAGAGAGTATACCAGCATCTACTGTTATAGGCTAATTGCGTACACCGCCATCTATTGTTATAACCTATGCGAGAAAACCATCATCTATTGATATAGGCCGAAGGAGTACACCATCACCTACTGTTATAAGCTGCGTACACTGCCATCTACTGCTATACGCTGAGTACACCACCAGCTGCTGTTATAAGCCGAGTACAACGCCATCTACTGTTATACGCTGAGTAAATACACCATCATCTACTGGTTTAAGCTGAATACACCGTCATCAACTGCTATAAGCTGAGTACACCGCCAGCTACTGTCATAAGCTGTGCGAGACCACCATCATCTACTGTTATATGCCAAGAGAGTACACCAGCATCTACTTTTATAGGCTAATTGCGTACACCGCCATCTACTGTTATAACCTGTGCGAGAAACCCATTCTCTACTGTTATAGGCTGAAGGGGTACACCATTATCTACTGTTATATGCTGAGTACACCGCCATCTACTGTTATACGCTGTTGCGTACACGACCATCTACTGTTATAAGCTGAGTGAGTAAACCAGCATCTACTGTTACAAGCTGAACACACCGCCATCTACTGTTATAAGCTGAGTACACCGCCATCTACTGTTATAAGCTGAGAGCACCACCATCTACAATTATAAGTTGAGAACGCCATCATCTACTGGTATAAGCTGAGTACAACACCATATACTTTTATAAGCTGATACATCGTCATTTACTGGTATATGCTGAGTAAATACACCATCATCTACTAGTTTAAGCTGAGTAAACCATCATCAACTGCTATAACTTGAGTACACTGTCATCTACTGTCATAAGATGTGCGAGACCACCATCATCTACTGTTATAGGCCGAGGGAGTGCAGCAGCATCTACTTGTATAACCTACTTGCATACACCGCCATCCACTGTTATAACCTGTGCGAGAAACCCATCATCTACGGTTATAGGCTGAAGGAGTACACCATCATCTACTGTTATAAGCTGAGTACACTGCCATCTACTGTTATAAGCTGAGAACACCACCATCTTATGTTATAAGCTGAGTACACCGCCATCTACGGTTAGAACCCATGCGAGAAAGCCATCATCTACTGTTATAGGCTGAAGGAGCACACCATCATCTACTGTTATAAGCTGAGTACACTGTCATCTACTGTTATAAGCTGAGAACACCACCATCTGCTGTTATAAGCTGAGTGAGTAAACCAGCATCTACTGTTATAAGCTGAGTACACCGCCATCTACTGTTATACGCTGAGTGAGAACACAGTACAATTATCTTGAAGGGAGAATGCGGGTTGCGATACAATTACCCGTGTGTCTGTCTGCCTGTCTCTCTGTCTGCCTGCGTGTGTGCGTATGTATACGAAATTGCGTAAATATATGCGTTTGTTCGTGTCTATATGAGTGGTGTGACGATGGGATTTGTTGAACTAGGAATGTAGGTGAAATGCAAATAAATTATAATAATGTTATTCTTAGTAGTATTCATGCAGCAATTTGAGTATTTTTCTTTATTTGTTCAAACATGTAGGCCCGTAACTACGAAAGGCGCCTACGCCGCCATACCCATGTACATCTGTAAACGCTGTCTAAAGTCTGCGCTTAAATGTAATCGGTAATTACGAAGCATGTTTATCATTAAGCGTGCCTAAACTACGGACTAAGTTTAAACGCTACTTAGCGGAAAACAATAGGCTTCCCTAAACACGATCAGGTGGTTGTTTAAGTTAAGTGAATTGCGTGTTACCACATCATTTGAAAGCGATAACTACACTTGGATATTTGAAAATGAGGAACATTTAAGATGTTCTCATTGGCTTCGGGTTACACTGTACATTCAGGCATGGCATATTTTTATAGCAGTAGCAATGGCAGCGGCAGTAGCAGCAGCAGCAGCAGCGGCAGCAGCGGTAGTAGTAGTAGTAGTAGTAGTAGTAGTAGTAGTAGTAGTAGTAGTAGTAGTAGTAGTAGTAGTAGTAGTAGTAGTCAGGTCGAGCTTGCGCTGCGACTCAACTAGTCCCCGCTTGATTTTCCAGCAACTATCGGCAACTCCCAGTGATCGATTTAGTCTGCGACAGGTTTACCCTGAGCAAACTTGCGATCACATTACTGTCGATTGCCGTCAATCGCCGTCCAAAAAAAGCTCTAATCGCTGGAGTAGAGCATGTTCTACGTCTACGATCGGTTGCCTTCAATCGCAGGCTAGTTAATATTGATATGAGTGTAATTACTATTGTCAGCAACTGAATTATCGGCTGTAGCCAACCAGTACACAGACAACGATGGATAACAGAGTCAGGCATTAGTGGTACATTTTCAAAAATCGTCTTTTTATGGCCAGCAAATGGGAAAATTAAACACAATTTCATATATAAAAGGTTAATTACTTAAAGCAGTCAGAAGATTATTGACTTGAAGCTAGCGCAGTCATATCTGCCACTCCAGCACCTGAAGACACAAGCACGTGCCGTAACATTAACTGATGCTACTATAAAATGACGTCACTAAGTGGTTGACTTTTGTCGACATAGTTTGATTGTGAAGTCTTTTCGCATAATATTATATTTACTGTCTCTGTAAGGAAAATGAAAATATTTTAGTAGATAATTTTTAGATCGGGAATGGATGTCTAAAGGTTGGGCATGTTCTTGTTTTTTTTACTACTCCTCATTCAGTCTTTATCCAATCTCGCTGAAACTTCATGGACCTGTTCGAGGGATATGTACCGGCATCTGTAGCTAGCCCGATTTTCGATTGACTTCCCTGCTTGTTATTGGTACGGCGCCACACCCTTACATTTTAAACTTGATCGCTACTCCTCCGTTAATAAGAAGTGTAGCTTGATTACAGTTGAGAGCCGTATTCTATGTGTAGCTCTTGATATCATTATTTCTCAAGTCACTGCCCTGCTGTGTTTCAGTAGGGCGCCCACTCTAAAATTTTAAAATTTATATATATCTATATCTAAAACCTAGATAAAATTAAAAATCTATGTAGAATTTGTGGAACGTTCCGTAACTTCTCGTACACGCGTTTTTCTAGTTATTTTTAATTCCTGTGATTTGCTGAAAGATTTTATACATGAGGGTAGTTTATTAACCTCAACCACTCTTGATTATTAGACTACGTATTAACAAAAGTCATGCTCTGTAATTTAAAGCAAGTAGCAAAAGGAAAATACATAATTAGCATAGGAAAAGAAACTATCCTTGTTTCTTTATCACATATGTGTGTTTGAGGCAGAATGCAGGACAGATTATCTAATGATGTCTTGGATAAATGGGATGCAATAGGCTTGTACACATTCTAAAGGAGATAATGCACAAAAAAACATATAATGCAAATATGAAAGTTCATTTCAAAATAAGTACATGCCCTGTTAATTCATACTGCGTTTCCAATTGACATGAGCGCACGCACGACTTGGAAACGGGCAGCTCAAGTAGATGCTGGCTGGTAGTAATCGTATCGTAAGCGGCATGAGCTCACATTTTCTAGTCAGTTGCCGACTGTTCTAGCGCAGCTTTAACCATTGACTATTTCATTACGTATACATTAATATACGGTTTTTAGTTGTGATGTTGAATTAGGGACTCGTGTCTTTAATTCAATTTCACAACTTAAAACATTATAATAATCTATATTAATGACATCCTCAATTTCTAAGATGTGCTTCGTTTCATTGCATCTCACCACACAATTTAAGCATCTAAGTGTATACACTTTTAACAATTTTAATTTTAAGCATTTAGTGTGAATATGCACCTTTAACTGTCGCAAGCGCTCGGCTCTAACGGCAGGCCTAGATAAGCCACATGCCTACTACCGTAACGACTATCGCCCAACATTAGATGATGTGTTATACAATACGGTTGATACATTCCTACTGAGACGGGAAATTGTCTCATCAAAGATGGTCTATGTTTGGCAATGTTCTGGGAAAGACAATAAACGCGCCTACACAGACAGCCTTGTAAATGTATCGCCACGTTACACACCTGTTAACTGCGCTACATATCATCTAAGATATATGACTAGGTACACTGAGAACCAATACGAACCTGCATGGTTAATGACTTTGTCTGGGGATAAACGGCAACAGCCAAAATGGAGGACTGGATCCCAGTCAACTTAGTTTCAAACTATTCCACAGAATGTAGACTAAATTGTAAATTCATAGCCTATATACAATCCAGGCACGTGCCGTCTGACTGTTAGCGATTACCTAACATACCTACGTAATTGATTGTGACGTCAGTTACTAAGTGACGTATTTTGATTATGACGTCAGTTATTGAGTGACAGATTGAAGCCCGCAACGCTGTGCGCAAACTCGTGCTCGTAGTTTTCACTGAAACAATCCTGCCAGGCCTCTGTTAAGATGTGTTCAAATATGTGCATGCATTTACAATTAGTAGGCGTACGGTAATATACCGCAGTGAAGATACTGACGATTCTGACGATTTAAAGGCAGACATGTGCCAAAGAAATTAACAAACTGAGGCCATGTTCGGATTAGGTGAGTTAATCTGGAGCAACACCATAATTATGTGTGTATGGAGCTACGCCGGATTAAATCTCTAGCGAGAACACGGCCGCAGATTACATAGAAAAACATAGTCAACGATGAATTTTTCAACCACTTTTTATGTTGCATAATATAAGCGCAGCTGTTAAAATCTATCAACAACAAACAATGCGCCACACTGGATGAATCCGATCTGTCACTCAAGCACATGCGGTCACAATCAATTGCGTCATATGTAGGCTGGCGCCACAATCACAATCGGCAGAGTAGAAGACTGAATAGTCCGCCAGTCCACGAAGTGTATGTCATTGCTCGAGTTACTATATAACACACATTGTGTTGCATATTTTGAAACTAATATGACTTGGCGCTGTTGCTGTCATAGGCAGCAACTTCACCCAGTCAATTTAGTTTTAAATTATATAACGCCATTCTTGTACAGTTACATTTATATTGGTATTTTGGGAAGTTAACATTACAGATATATACATTGATCCGAATACGCACAACACGTCGGTGGAGGTTAGCTAAAATGGCCGTGGCATGGCTAGAAATGGATCCCTCTAGGCATTCAACTCCATACATTAATAGTTGTCACGTGGTCATACTCTGATTGTCCGACTGACCGACTGGCCTACCAACAGGCCAATTTAGCAAATGCCAAAGAATGACTGACCAAAGAACTGGTCGATGATCCAACAGTCCGACTGACCAACCAAACAACTAATTTAAACTCAAACTGACTGAATGAAAAGTAGTAAACTATTAGCTAACTGGCTGGCTAGCTGGCTGATGACTGGCAGACTGACTGATCGACCAACAGCCTGGTCGACCAAGAGAACTGCAAATTCCACGACGCACTACATGATGAACCACCTTACCAACGCACTGGCCGTCTGCGCGATCTAGCGACCTGTCAAGCGACTGGCCAATCGTTTGCCCGCCCAAGTGACTAAATAACTAAGTTACGAAACTCATGTTGTCCGATGGGAGACATTGTTAGCCATGGATATTCCCAGCTGCCATTTAAATAAAGTCAAGTCTAACAAAATCGATAAAATGACGTTCTCTTTTTCTTCGCAGAGAGCAGACAGATTCCTCGTCTATTGGATCGGCTCATCTTAGCTTATCCTCGCGAGAACGCTTTCGTTGACTCTTGGCATCGACGAAGGAAGCAACAACCTTCACTTCCGGTCCAGGACTATTATCATCTGTCCGAAAATGTACGCTGTGGTGGAACTGCGCTGTCGGTTTTATTAGTTTAGAGCGAGCTTCTGCCGCTAGTTATAGAGCACTCTAGCAAGCTGATCGCGTGTTATTGTGTTCACCGGCGCTGTTTTAACGCTGATTCCGCTCTTCTGAACGGTGGAGCGACTGGGATGGATACAACGTCTGTGACTGTGGCTTAAGGATAATAATAGGATGGCTTTCATCTTCTCACTTGGAATACGCAGCAGATACTTAAATTACAGGAACCAGAACACGCTTTCCGTAAGTATGCTATTTTCCATTCGTTGTGAAAATCCAGTTTTATGATGCCAGTGGTCTGGGGCGAGGTGCACACGTATGACCTCTATGTTGGTAGAGAATCGCATTTTTGTACAGAGTATAATATTCAAAGCCGGTGACGTAACCATGCTACACTCATAATACTAAAATGGCTTCTGTCGTGGTCTTGAATACTGCCCATTTGCAGACCAAGAGAAAACTATTTTTGAAAGTGTACAACTGGAATGATTGGCTCGAAAACCAAGCAAGTCATTCCACTAATAAATTTTCAAAAAATAGTATTCTCTTGTGTGATCTACTAGTGAAATGTGCTCCAAACGAGAACACAACATTATGTGTGGCCGTACATTAAGCGTCCACAACTTTGTGCATGTTGTATAAAATCCGAAAAATAAATAAAATCTGGAAAATATAAAACTAAACATGTAAACATGTACAATAAGGGAAATGACTGGATGGTGAGGCTTTAAAATATGTGGTTGCTCTTATTTGAACGCCTAACTAGCCAAGCTCAACGGCCACCGCGTTGCTCTTATTCGAACGCCTAACTAGCCAAGCTCAACGGTCACCGTGTTGCTCTTATTTGAACGCATAACTAGCCAAGTTTAAATGTTCCCGTGATTTTATATCAACATATTCAGCGTGATATTTCACATGGCGTACATGACCTTTACGTGCGGTTTATATGTTCCCAATAATATATTTAAAAACCACATCCGTCACCTCCCCACTCGTCGATATGACAGCGACGTGGCCTCCATTGTGGGTCGAAAACTTCATGTTTATTGAAATTGGCCAGACAAATTTAATTACGATGATAATGATTGACGGTTTTCTGTGACTCAAAGTAGTGGATACCTTTTCCAGCTGCAATCAGTTTTCACCAATCGTCCGCGCTGCGGCGTGTCCATTGCGAGCGTCCTGGGCTCATATACGTTAGTTTGGACATACTCATAGATTGTGCTTTTACATCTGACGATAGCAAGTCAGGCTTTGTCTTAGGGTGTCCTCTGCGTACTAGATACATGCTGGCAAACGAATCTGAAAAATTATAATGAAAGAAACCTTAAAATTAAATGTATAAAATCGAAGAAATGTGGATCAAGGGAGCTACCTAATTACCAACGTTTGTTTGATCCGGTGGGCGAGTAGTCACGGCACGACGCTCCTTAAATTATAGTGATAGTGGTTTATAAACGACCTGATGACTACAGCAGTGAAGCTAGCTGTCTGCGCTATCCATGCTGCATATGTCTTCTAGGTGAATAAAAGGAAGAAAACAGCGTTAGATGTTTAGGAATTAAGATTGTGAGACACGAAAATACAATATTTGTCGTATACGTACCTTCATTACTCACCATTATGTTGCTGATCCTCGTAAGGTTGCCATTTAATACGAGCATACACCGCCACCCCACCGGCCCACCACCAACACCACATGCTTTCATTGCCTCTATGATCCGCGTGCCGTGTCATGGGCACTGTACCATGTAGTCATTTGTGTAATGTGTTTAGGACGAGCGTGTTCGTCATTTGTAGGATGCAGACCACGGTAAACTTGTTATTTCGTTTTTGAACCCACATATTTAACCCCTGTTGTGCCAACATTTATCAATTAGCCCTTTCGTTTGTTAAGGTTTTTAAAGAAAATTCAAATATTTGCTCAGTAAATGACCATTTGATGGCAAGAGAATTGGTTATTTTTGAAAATTTACCACTGGAATTATGGACAATATTTTGTAAAGAGATGGTTTATGGACCGGCTTGACGAGTATACGGTTAATCGTCTAGAAAATCAAAAGATTTTCTTAGTCAATGTCCATTTGCAGGCCAATACTATTTTTGAAAATTTATCACCGGAATGGCTGGCTCGGTAACCGAGCCAGTCATTCCAGTGGTAAATTTTCAAAAATAGTCTGCTCAAGACTACTGTAGAGAATGGGTTACCATTATAACGACAAGTTGGCACAAGAGGGGTTAAAATAAGCTTTTTAACGATCAAGGTGTGTACAACGGCACGAGCAGTGGTAGCCTGAAATACCACGGACAGTGGTAGCCATGAATGTCACGGGCAGTGGTAGTCATGAATGGCACGGACAGTGGTAGCCATGAATGTCACAGGCAGTGGTAGTCATGAATCTCAAGGGCAGTGGTAGCCTGGAATGTCACGGGCAGTGGTAGTCATGAATGTCACGGACAGTGGTAGTCATGAATGTCACGGGCAGTGGTAGCCAGGAATGTCACGGACAGTGGCAGACAGGAATGCCACGGACAGTGGTAGGCAGGAATGCCACGGAAAGTGGCAGACAGGCATGCCACGGAAAGTGATAGACAGGAATGTCACGGACAGTGGTAGCCTGGAATGCCACGGGCAGTGGTAGTCATGAATGTCGCGGACAGTGGTAGTCATGAATGTCACGGGCAGTGGTAGCCAGGAATGTCACGGACAGTGGCAGACAGGAATGCCACGGACAGTGGTAGACAGGAATGTCACGGACAGTGGTAGACAGGCATGTCACGGGCAGTGGTAGCCTGGAATACCACGGACAGTGGTAGCCATGAATGTCACGGGCAGTGGTAGTCATGAATGTCACGGACAGTGGTCGCCATGAATGTCACGGACAGTGGTAGCTATGAATGTCACGGGCAGTGGTAGTCATGAATGTCATGGACAGTGGTAGTCATGAAGCTCAAGGGCAGTGGTAGCCTGGAATGTCACGGGCAGTGGTAGTCATGAATGTCACGGACAGTGGTAGACATGACTGTCACGGGCAGTGGTAGCCAGGAATGTCACGGACAGTGCTCAGACAGGAATGTCACGGGCAGTGGTAGACAGGAATGCCACGGACAGTGGTAGACAGGAATGTCACGGGCAGTGGTAGTCATGGATGTCACAGACAGTGGTAGCCATGAATGTCACGGGCAGTGGTAGCCAGGAATGTCACCGGCAGTGGTAGCCAGGAATGTGATGGGCAGTGGCAGCCAGGAATGTCACGGGAAATGGTAGCAAGGAATGTCACGGGCATTGGTAGCCAAGAATGTCATGGGCAGAGGTAGCCAGGAATGTCACGTTCAGTGGTAGCCTGGAATGCCACGGGCAGTGGTAGCCAGGAATGTGACGTTCAGTGGTAGCCTGGAATATTACGGACGGTGCTAGCCATGGTTGTCACGGACAGTGGCAACCAGGAATGTCACGAGCATTGGTAGCCAGGAATGTCATGAGCAGTGGTAGCCTGGAATGTCACGGACTGTGGTAGCCAGGAATGTCACGGGCAATGGTAGCCAGTAATGTCATGGGCAGGGGTAGCCAGGAATGGCACGGCAATGGTAGCCAGGAATGGCACGGACAGTGCTAGACATAAATGTGGCATTCATGTGACGGACAGTGGTAGCCAGGAATGTCATGGGCATTGGTATCCTGGAATATCACGGGCAGTTATAGCCAGGAATGTCACGGGCAGTGGTAATTTCACATGCAGTGGTAGCCAGGACTGTCATGGGCAGTGGCAGCTAGGAATGCCATGGGCAATGGTAGCCAGGAATGTCACGGGCATTGGTAGCCAGGAATGTCATGGGCATTGGTAGCCAGGAATGGCACGGGCAGTGATTGCCAGGAATGTCACGGGAAGTTGTAGCCAGGAATGTCACTGGCAGTGGTAGCAGGAATGTCACGGGCGGTGGTAGCTAGGAATGCCGTGGGCAGTGATAGCCAGGAATGTCACGGACAGTGGTAGCCAGGAATGTGACGCGCAGTGGCAGCCAGGAATGTCACGGGCAATGTTAGCCAGGAATGTCACGGGCATTGGTAATTTCACATGCAGTGGTAGCCAGGACTGTCACGGGCAGTGGCAGCTAGGAATGGCATGGGCAATGGTAGCCAGGAATGTCACGGGCATTGGTAGCCAGGAATGTCATGGGCATTGGTAGCCAGGAATGGCATGGGCAGTGATAGCCAGGAATGTTACGGGAAGTTGTAGCCAGGAATGTCACTGGCAGTGGTAGCAGGAATGTCACGGGCGGTGGTAGCTAGGAATGCCGTGGGCAGTGATAGCCAGGAATGTCACGGACAGTGGTAGCCAGGAATGTGATGCGCAGTGGCAGTCAGGAATGTCACGGGCAATGTTAGCCAGGAATGTCACGGGCATTGGTAGCCAGGAATGCCATGGGCAATGGTAGCCGGGAATGTCACGTTCAGTGGTAGCCTGGAATGCCACGGGCAGTGGTAGCCATGAATGTAACGTTCAGTGGTAGCCTGGAATATCACGGACAGTGCTAGCTATGGATGCCACGGACAGTGGTAGCCAGGAATTTCATGGGCATTGGTAGCCAGGAATGGCACGAACAGTGATCGCAAGGAATGTCACGGGCAGTAATAGACGGGAATGTCACGGACAGTGGTAGCCAGGAATATGACGGGCAGTGGTAATGTCACATGCAGTGGTAGCCATGAATGTCACGGGCAATGTTAGCCAGGAATGTCCCGGGCATTGGTAGCCAGGAATGTCATGGGCAGTGGTAGCCGGGAATGTCACGTTCAGTTGTAGCCTGGAATGCCACGGGCAGTGGTAGCCAGGAATGTGACGTTCACTGGTAGCCTGGAATATCACGGACAGTGCTAGCTATGGATGCCACGGACAGTGGTAGCCAGAAATTTCATGGGCATTGGTAGCCAGGAATGGCACGAACAGTGATAGCCAGGAATGTCACGGGCAGTAATAGCCGGGAATGTCACGGACAGTGGTAGCCAGGAATATGACGGGCAGTGGTAATGTCACATGCAGTGGTAGTCATGAATGTCACGGACAGTCGTAGACAGTAATGCGCATTTGGAGGACAAATGACACCTGTCTTCGAAAAACAAGCCGGATATCAGTGGTAACTTCTATTGGCCTCTGATATTGACTTAAGAAAAATTTGGATATTTTTGACCACCAAACGTTCACGAGTTAAAGCGGCTAGCGACAGCATCTGCAGTGGTCAGACAGTGCACGGACAGAAGTAGTGAGGAATATCACGGGCAGTTATAGCCAGGAATGTCACGAGCATTGGTAGCCAGGAATGTCATGAGCAGTGGTAGCCAGGAATGTCACGGACTGTGGTAGCCAGGAATGTCACGGGCAATGGTAGCCAGTAATGTCATGGGCAGGGGTAGCCAGGAATGGCACGGCAATGGTAGCCAGGAATGGCACGGACAGTGCTAGACATAAATGTGGCATTCATGTGACGGACAGTGGTAGCAAGGAATGTCATGGGCATTGGTATCCTGGAATATCACGGGCAGTTATAGCCAGGAATGTCACAGGCAGTGGTAATTTCACATGCAGTGGTAGCCAGGACTGTCACGGGCAGTGGCAGCTAGGAATGGCATGGGCAATGGTAGCCAGGAATGTCACGGGCATTGGTAGCCAGGAATGTCATGGGCATTGGTAGCCAGGAATGGCATGGGCAGTGATAGCCAGGAATGTTACGGGAAGTTGTAGCCAGGAATGTCACTGGCAGTGGTAGCAGGAATGTCACGGGCGGTGGTAGCTAGGAATGCCGTGGGCAGTGATAGCCAGGAATGTCACGGACAGTGGTAGCCAGGAATGTGATGCGCAGTGGCAGTCAGGAATGTCACGGGCAATGTTAGCCAGGAATGTCACGGGCATTGGTAGCCAGGAATGCCATGGGCAATGGTAGCCGGGAATGTCACGTTCAGTGGTAGCCTGGAATGCCACGGGCAGTGGTAGCCAGGAATGTAACGTTCAGTGGTAGCCTGGAATATCACGGACAGTGCTAGCTATGGATGCCACGGACAGTGGTAGCCAGGAATTTCATGGGCATTGGTAGCCAGGAATGGCACGAACAGTGATCGCAAGGAATGTCACGGGCAGTAATAGACGGGAATGTCACGGACAGTGGTAGCCAGGAATATGACCGGCAGTGGTAATGTCACATGCAGTGGTAGCCATGAATGTCACGGGCAATGTTAGCCAGGAATGTCCCGGGCATTGGTAGCCAGGAATGTCATGGGCAGTGGTAGCCGGGAATGTCACGTTCAGTGGTAGCCTGGAATGCCACGGGCAGTGGTAGCCAGGAATGTGACGTTCACTGGTAGCCTGGAATATCACGGACAGTGCTAGCTATGGATGCCACGGACAGTGGTAGCCAGGAATTTCATGGGCATTGATAGCCAGGAATGGCACGAACAGTGATAGCCAGGAATGTCACGGGCAGTAATAGCCGGGAATGTCACGGACAGTGGTAGCCAGGAATATGACGGGCAGTGGTAATGTCACATGCAGTGGTAGTCATGAATGTCACGGACAGTCGTAGACAGGAATGCGCATTTGGAGGACAAATGACACCTGTCTTCGAAAAACAAGCCGGATATCAGTGGTAACTTCTATTGGCCTCTGATATTGACTTAAGAAAAATTTGGATCTTTTGACCACCAAACGTTCACGAGTTAAAGCGGCTAGCGACAGCATCTGCAGTGGTCAGACAGTGCACGGACAGTAGTAGAGAGGAATATCACGGGCAGTTATAGCCGGGAATGTCACGGGCAGTGGTAATGTCACATGCAGTGGTAGCCAGGACTGTCACGGGCAGTGGTAGCTAGGAATGCCGTGGGCAATGGTAGCCAGGAATGTCACGGGTATTGGTAGCCAGGAATGGCACGGGCAGTGATAGCCAGGAATGTCACGGGCAGTTGTAGCCAGGAATGTCACTGGCAGTGGTAGCAGGAATGTCACGGGCGGTGGTAGCTAGAAAGGCCGTGGGCAGTGATAGCCAGGAATGTCACGGACAGTGGTAGCCAGGAATGTGACGCGCAGTGGCAGCCAGGAATGTCACGGGCAATGTTAGCCAGGAATGTCACGGGCATTGGTAGCCAGGAATGTCATGGGCAGTGGTAGCCGTGCATGTCACGTTCAGTGGTAGCCTGGAATGCCACGGGCAGTGGTAGCCAGGAATATCACGGACAGCGCTATCTATGGATGCCACGGACAGTGGTAGCCAGAAATTTCATCGGCATTGGTAGCCAGGAATGGCACGAACAGTGATAGCCAGAAATGTCACGGGCAGTAATAGCTGGGAATGTCACCGACAGTGGTAGCCAGGAATATGACGGGCAGTGGTAATGTCACACGCAGTGGTAGCCAGGAATGTCACGGGCTGTGATAGCCAGTAATGTCACGGGCAGTGGTAGCCAGGAATATCACGGGCAATGGTAGGCAGGAATGTCAAGGACTGTGGTAGACAGGAATGTCATGGACAGTCGTAGAGGGAATGTCACGGACACTGGTAGTCATGAATGTCAGGGACAGTCGTAGACAGGAATGCGCATTTGGAGGGCAAATGATACCTGTCTTCGAAAAACAAGCCGGATATCAGTGGTAACTTCTATTGGCCTCTGATATTGACTTAAGAAAAGTTTGGATCTTTTTGACCACCAAACCTTCACGAGTCAAAGCGGCTAGCGACAGCATCTGCAGTGGTCAGAAGTGCACATTTGCAGGACAACAAACAGCTATTTTAGAAACTTCCTGTAGTAAATTTACAACAAAATTGGTTCTCCCTTATCCTGAAAATATTAATCACTGAACAGACACTTAATTGTACAATTAATGTGTTGATGTATAGAACATATTACCATAATCGATACGATAACTATACAGAGGGGTGACTAATAACACAATTGTCATTGTTAGTGAAAAAATATAGTTAGGGCTAACACCATAATTACTATAAGAAGGGATCATATGATGTAGTGGGGGCGGATAGCGACCCATTTGATATGAGCAGCAAACATGTGCGTGCGTGCCTATGTGAGAGTGTGTGCGTGCTTGCGTGCGTGCGTGTGCGTTCGTGCGTTCGTACGTGTGTGCGTGTGTGTGCGCGCGTGCATGCGTGCGTGTGTGTTTGCGTGCGTACGTGCGTGTGTGTGTGTGCGTGCGTGTGTGTGTGTGTGGGGTGAGGTGTGGGTAATGGGCTTGACGGGGGTGGGTGGAAAACACCTCAATCGTCCTGACAATTTGACATATGGGAGCCTAACAAGATAGTTGAAATACAGTAATAAACTATGTGATCACAAATGCTACGGCAACCTAAACTACGCAACCATGGATGTATTAGGCAGATGCCCAATAAAACGTTATATATTTGGATATATACTTTACTAAGTGAAAGAACTGCGCGTCTTGGCAAATCCTTTATAATCAAACTATGATCTCCAGACACCAAATATTGTTATGCGCAATGGCAGTTTGTTGAAACCTCATCTATGGATGGCAAATAGGAATAATGTTCTATTACTTTGGTTGGCTCTAACTCCGTTTTCCAGTGTTTACCGCTGCCTATCGTCCCCTGGTATGCCGGATTCACTGGCAGTAAATACCACTAAGCGCACAATTATGTCTCAAATACACGTCAATGTAATACGTCGCAATGCTTATCAGGGAGAAATCGACGTCCATGAGAGCGCAAAGCGATCCCAGGAGAACTCTGACTCGTGTTATTTTACATATCTCAACCTCTCTTTCACGGTGATGCTGTAAAGCGCCAATACTGATATATCAATTAGTTATCGGAGCGCCCGTCTGTAAACGGCGCAGATACATATGCCAATTTGCTATCAGCGCGCCAGTTTGTAAACAGCGCACTGCCGATATGGCTATATCAAGCTTGTGCCAATAAGAAATGTGCATAGTTGTAACCGAAATGTGATTTCTAGCACTACCTTCGTAGATAAATGATTATTTTTCAGTCACTGAGTTAGTTTATTTGACACGCCTTACCTACGGAAAGCCGGTCTATCAAACAAGGTGATGGTGGTTCAATGAATCTGTTTATGACATCGCCTACCTAATTAATTAATTACTGTGTGAGGTGTGACCCATGCATACCTTTAATTAAAGTTTTAATGTGTGCATAAATACATGTTGCTAAGTTTAAGAAAGTAATATCTCGCTCTGCAAATGGATATTTTGTAAGAAACGATTTAATTGTCTTTCATAAATGTGAGCAATATTTAAGTTATTTGGGAATGTAGTCCAATAACACGCCAGTTCTACTCAACTTCAGTCACTTCATGTGGTCCTTGCGCTATTAATCTTCTCATCACTGATCCTTAAAGCGCTCGTGTTCCATTACATATAGACGCATTTGCGCGAGATATGAGATGCCTGTTCAATTTACTCAGCATGCAATGCTACCCGGCGTGCAATGCTACCCAGCATGCAATGCCCTGACTCCATAATCGGTGAAACTGGTGGACGCCATAATCGTTTAGTCTATTGTCTGCACAAGGCTGGATTTCTCAAACAAAACCAAACTGCGTGCACGTGCAAATAGTCATTTTCCTCAGCTCTAGAAGCGTAAGCATGCACGTATTCACGGCAGTACATTCGACGGTCTGTATTCGATCAATACTGTTCAGACAAAGCTGTCAATGTCCAGGAGAAAATAGGAAAAAGTTTTTACATACCTTGACAGTAATTCGCGTGAAAGTTGTTCCTGTCAATGACAGCACCAACATTCAGTCAAATTGTTGTGAAAGTAATTAGTATATAATACAAGTACTGCTTGCATTTGATACAAATTGTATTGAAAAGTGTTGCAACAGATTTCAGTCTATGTATTCTAAAATAATCATCATACATTTCAGTCAACACTTTATACGGATTTGAAGAGTAATTTGACTAGGTCGTTACTGACTAAGGCACCAATAACTGTATCAAATTGTTGTCCATAGAATCACACGGCGCTCAATATTACTATATAAGTTGAGTGAATATATGGCCAAAGTACGTTTCTGTTCGACTAACGCATTTCAAACAAATGCACAGATCTGGCAACGAAACTTACACGCCGTTTGCTAAGCATTCATTCTTGGCGAGAAAGCGTGTATAGGCCTACGCTCACTTTACCTAAATAGTAATATATTGATTGCACGTGTGTATATAATAATTCAACAATGTTGCTGGTGACTTAGAAACCAACAACTTAGTGAAATTACTATTCAAATCCGTAGCGAGAGTCGACTAAAAAGTATGATTATTTTAGAATAGAGACTGAATTCTGTTGTGGCAACAATTTTCATTCAAATTAGTATCAAATCTGTGCCAGGTAGTAATCACATTACCGAATAATTATTTTTACAATTTTTTTACTGAATGTTGTTGTTAATATATATAAACGCTTTCTCTAATTTTCTTCTGGGAATTGACACACTTGCTCTGAACAGTTTTGGAATGCAGGCTGCCGAATGTATCGCCGTGAATACGTTCTAGGTGCATGATTATGCTTCAAGAAGGGGGGGGGGGGGGAGGGGGTGGGGGGGGGGGGGGGTGAGGACAAATGACTATTTGCACGTGCAGGCGCGTTGCTTTTGTTTGAAAAATCATTGCCTATACAGACACTTGACTAAACGAATATGGCGTCCAATAATTACAACGATTATGGAGTCGGGAAATTGCATGCTGGGTAGTATTGCATGCTGGGTATCATAGCATGCTGGGTAAATTGAGCAGAAATCAGCACGCGTCTCATATCTCGTGCAAAAGAGTGTATATTTAAAGGGGCGCGAGCACTGGCTTTATGCTTAATCACAAAACAATGGATTAATAGGCGGCTTAAATTAATTCAATTGGCCAGCATGTGCTGATGTATACACAAGCACATATTCGTCTTCATGTGGATGCAGAATTATTGATAAACCAATTAAAGGAATGAATAAATGAACGAACCGACGGATGGACGGACGAACAAATAAAAACCCAACAAAACTCGTGCATGAATGAACACACACATACATGCATACATACATACAGACAGACAGACAGACAGACAGACGTGCCTGAACAACTGAGTGAATCTTTGAAATAATCAGCAAGGCGGAATTAATGAATGGGTGCATGCGCCGTTTAGAAACGGGCGCGCTAATAACAAAGTTCCATATGGGTCTACGACGTTTACACACTTGCGCTCGATACAAATTGGATCAGCGCCGTTTACCAATGGCCCGGTGCCGTTTACAAATGGGCTGAATTGGTTATTGCGTCACTACAACACTATACTGGTTTATCGTCTTTAGAGATGACCCTCCGTATATATATATATATATGACGTCATAATATGAATGGATAAACGTGGACCGGTCCATTAGAAATCAGACTGCCGGTCTAGATCCCTACTGTCTGTATATATATACAGACAGTAGGGATCTAGACCGGCAGTCTGATTTCTAATGGACCGGTCCACGTTTATCCATTCATATTATGACGTCATATGTCGTCATACTCAACTACATGCTGTGTAAGGTGACGTCATAATGATGACGTCATGAATGACTATGTAGTCCGTCTTTAACACTTAATAGTCCGACGCGTTGTACGAATTGTATGTCTTTACCATTTAATAAATATTATGTTGAATATTTTGAAACTAATTTTCCTGGAGGCTGGGGGCTGGCAGAGGCAGAACCAGCGTCCAGTCAAAATAGTTTCAAAATAGTTAACATCTTACCGTTATAGTTTTCTTGAAATTGCTAGTCAGAGAGTTCAGAGATCGATCGATCCCAACACGGACGAGGTGTGGGTGGAGCCCAGACAACGATGCGCGGGCCATAGCTAAAACTGGAACGGTCCATTATATCTGTGAGTGTTATGTGTTTGAACATCTTGTCTGTTTTGATGCGGAATTGGATTTTGACAGCTACTCAGAAAACTGGAGAACAAAGAGGCATCCGATCTTCACGTGAATCAGCCATCTGTAGTAATTAGCGCTGACCGCTGTCCAGGTTTCTTTGCTCTGCATATAGCGGTGAAGTATCGATGTAAGCTCGAAAGCCTGCAGCGTATTTAAAAATCTTGCTTTTCCCGTTTCAGTCAGATAAATGAGTTCTTAAGCCTGTTCATGACGAAGACAGCCAACCCCGTGAAGATCTTGGAAAATGTAATTTTCAGGTGAAAAGAATATCATTTTTCAAAATTATTTTCCAAAAATAATCATCTCCTGGCCTGCCAATTGCCATTCAATAAGCACACATTTTGAAATTCTTGAGCAAAGTGAACCGTTACAGGGCTGAAGGCGTAAGTCCTATTATGTGGAATATGTTGAAACTACTTCAACTGGTAGCTGTTATTTGCAGTGAAATTATTTGCAAAAACTTCAACGGCGTTCTTACATGATTACTCTGAAATCAATACATTGGCGTAATACACACATTGACAGGCAACATATATATTATCTTGTATCAATAATTGAATATAAAATAGCACTTCCCCGTGCCTTGCATTCATTACATTTTTTTTAGTGAGAAACTCAGATAATTCCAAATCAATGCGACGTGGGTTCCCACGCAATGCCGCCAGCCTGAGGCTACGCCCTTAAATAAGCATTGCACCCTGAAAGTCGGGTGCCATCTCCACTGCTCTCTGACAAAATTCACCTTTCTAGAGTCCATCTATCATCTAATGTCATATGACGTCATAATCAGCAAAGTAGTGTGTAGAAGGACGCCATAAATGCTTCTATTTGGTCCGTCTTTATCTCTTACTAGTCCGACACGTTGTACGAAGTGTATGTCTCTACTATTTAATAAACATGCTTTTGACTATTTTGAAACTAATTTGACTGGAGGCTATTACTTCCCAAGACAGCAACAGTATCCAGTCACATTAGTTTCAAAATATGCAATCGTTTACCTGTATAGTTTGCTGGATAATTGATAATTCAGGGAGTTCAGAGATCGATCGATCTGGATAATTGATAGTCAGTGAGTTCTTAGAACAATCGATCCCAACGCGAGCGAGGTGTGGGTGGAGCTCAGATAGGGATGGGTGGAGAATACCTAAACATTGACAAGTATGGTTGGAGCCTAGCTAGGGATGGGCGGGCCATAGCTAAAAATGGAAAGTTCCATTGGATCCGTTCCATTGCATGCCTTCGCGTCATCTACAGTGCCATTGCCAGTGCATTATCTTCGCGTCATCTACAGCGCCATTGTCAGTGCATTATCTTCGCGTCATCTACAGCGCCATTGTCAGTGCATTATCTTCGCGTCATATACAGTGCCATTGTCAGTGCATTATCTTCGCGTCATCTACAGCGCCATTGTCAGTGCTTTATATTCGCGTCATCTACAGCGCCATTGTCAGTGCTTTATCTTCGCGTCATCTACAGTGCCATTGCCAGTGCATTATCTTCGCGTCATCTACAGTGACATTGCCAGTGCATTATCTTCGCGTCATCTACAGCGCCATTGTCAGTGCATTATCTTCGCGTCATCTACAGTGCCATTGTCAGTGCATTATCTTCGCGTCATCTACAGCGCCATTGTCAGTGCATTATCTTCGCGTCATCTACAGCGCCATTGTCAGTGCATTATCTTCGCGTCATATACAGTGCCATTGTCAGTGCATTATCTTCGCGTCATCTACAGCGCCATTGTCAGTGCATTATCTTCGCGTCATCTACAGCGCCATTGTCAGTGCATTATCTTCGCGTCATCTACAGCGCCATTGTCAGTGCATTATCTTCGCGTCATATACAGTGCCATTGTCAGTGCATTATCTTCGCGTCATCTACAGCGCCATTGTCAGTGCTTTATCTTCGCGTCATCTACAGCGCCATTGTCAGTGCTTTATCTTCGCGTCATCTACAGCGCCATTGTCAGTCATTATCATCACGTCATCTACAGTGCCATTGCCAGTGAATTATCTTCACGTCATCTACAGTGCCATTGTCAGTGCATTATCTTCGTGCATGTACAGTGCCCTTATCGGTGCATTATCCTCGCATCATCTACAGTGCCAGTGTTGGTGCATTATCGTTGCGTCATCTGCAGTGCCATTATCAGTACATTATCTTCACGTCATATACAGTGCCATTTTCAGTGTATTATCTTCACGTCATCTACATTTTTATTGTAAGTGCATTACCTTCACGTCATCTACAGTGCCATTGTCAGTGCATTGTCTTCGGTGTCATGTACAGTGCCATTGTCAGTGCATTATCTTGGTGTCATCTACAGCGCCATTGTCAGTGCATTATCTTGGCGTCATCTACAGCGCCATTGTCAGTGCATTATCTTCGCGTCATTTACAGTGCTATTGTCAGTGCATTATCTATACGTCATATACAGTGTCATTGTCATTGCATTACATTCACGTCATCTGCAGTGCTATTGTCTGTGCATTATATTCGCGTCATCTACAGTGGCATTGTCAATGCATTATCTTCGCGTCATCACAGTGTCCATTGTCAGTGCATGAGCCTCGCGTCATCTACAGTGTCATTGTCAGTGCGTTGTCTTCGCTTCATCTGCAGTGCCATTGTCAGTGCATTATATGCACGTCATCTACAGCGCCATTGCCAGTGCATTATCTTCGCCTCATCTGCAGTGCCATTGTCATTGCATTATCTTCACGTTATCTAACGTGCAAGTGTCAGTGCATTATCTTTGCGTCATCTACCCTCCCATTGTCAGTGCATTATATTCACGTCATCTACAGTGCCATTGTCAGTGCATTGTCTTCGCGTCATCTGCAGTGCCATTGCCAGTGCATTATATGCAGGTCATTTACACTGCAATTCTCAGTTCATTATCTTCACGTCATCTACAGTGCCATTGTCAATGCATGCGCCTCTCGTCATCTACAGTGTCATTGTCAGCGCATTGTCTTCGCGCCATCTACAGTGTCATTGGCAGTGCATTATCTTCGCGTCATCTACACTGCAATTCTCAGTTCATTATCTTCACGTCATCTACAGTGCCATTTCCAGTGTATTGTCGTCCCATCATCTACAGTGCCATTGTCAGTGCATGAGCCTCTCGTCATCTACAGTGTCATCGTCAGTGCATTATCTTCACGTCATCTACAGTGCCATTCTCAGCGCATTGTCTTCGCGTCATCTACAGTGCCATTGTCAGTGCATTATCTTCGAATATTCGCCGGCAGTTGATACTTTAATTAAAAATATTTTCTTATCGAGGATCCATTCATATGCTAAGATAATCCCATATTTTAAAATGTACGACTGAAATGGCTGGCTCGGTTATCGAACCAGAGTTTTCAGTGGTAAAATATAAGACGATGGGTTCTCTTGACCTGCATCTACCCATTCCCCAAGGGAATAGCAGAAGCAGAGTCGCCATCATTAATTATGCTCGTTAAACACACGGGTGTTGACCGTACCAGAATAATACGATTTAGTCAACTTTGATATCGCATTGTTGAAGATGTGTGATCGTTCCAATAGTTACATAACTCTGACATGATATATCCAGAATGAGGGACTGTTACTAGCTCACAACTCAGAAATAACTTAACATGTTTCCAAAACAGAATAAAACGGGTTGTTGAATATGCTTGTCTTACTTTGATGTGAAGCCATTACTGACAGATATAGCAATACCTCCCAATCAAATTAAATCCAAAATATTCAACGGAACATTTCTTACATCATGTTCAAATGTGTGCTAACCTGTTTCTGTCTTTGTTTTGGAACATCTTAAATTGTGTATGACCTTACTGTAACCTTTACAGCATATTGCGTTCATGTATTTTATTCGCTGTCTCTTGAATTTCCTCAAACAACTAGCAGACATAACATGCTTTACTTAACATATCCATGAATATAATCATTGGTTGTACTGGCATCTCTACATCTCGGTGTCCGCTGATACGTCCAGAGAGAAGTCGGTGCGCGTATTACGTGAACGCCTCGGGCAGTTTGATCCGGGATTCATGCGGTGATTACTGCCATTCCAGGAAGCCCCGCCCCACCCCCTGCGGACAGAAGACGGTGACACGGGATATTACCTTGATCTCTGTCTCCGTAGCGGTGAATACTATACGCACAGCATGTAATTCCGGGAGTATTCTTCGCCGTCAACATCCCTGATCAAATTACACGGACACCTGTCTATTTCAGGCGACGCTCGATCAGTCAAATCTTGTCGGAAGAGACAGCTAGCCATTGAGAACTACTTATTGTCTACCATGCACGTAGATGCGAAAATAAGAAACAACAGAAAATTTCAATTACAAAAATGGCCACATGTCGGTCAAACAAATGTACTTAGATATCACATAGACACAGTTGTGGCGGGTTAAACCCCGTAACTCTTAAGAGGACAGCTAAAGATCCCCATTTCAGAAAGTATCTTAGCATCAATGTCTGTCAAAACAGCAATATGGCTTAAAAAGTCACAAACAGTCGTGTTTCTTAAAATATGTTAACAATTTGAACTTACAACTGGCAAGGAGTAATACACACACACAAACAGCGCCTAATAGCAGCCGTCCTTGACTGTTACAATCTTGACTTCATCGTCATTGAAGAAACTCATCTTGTAGGTTACCGCTTACAACAAATAAAGACACGCGAAGGTAAGATCTTGCATCTTTACTTCTCTGAACATAAATAGCCATCGCACAATGACGTTAGTATAATAGGACATAGCAACAGAAAAGTACATTTCCAGGCCATAAACGAGAGAATATATATATTAGAACAACATAGATAGAATATTCGAAACTAATACACATCATTGCATATGGCATACCCTTGACACAAGCGCAACACAATTCGCCTGAAATAATATAAAGGTTATATAATGAACTTGACTCCATCATAAAGGCCACAAGCTCAAGAAATAACCTTGTCTTTGCCTAGGAGTACAATGCAAAGACCGGATTAGAATGGCAAGATGCCAGTAAAATATAGGCAAATATAAAAATGGACAAGCAGACAACAATGTCTTAACGCTACCAGATCGTATGAAAAGAAATGAGCTCAACATCTCCAAAGCATATTTTCCACACAAAATGACCTACATGACAGCACGGGAGGCCCCATAGAGAACAAATGGCAGTCTTCATTCTAAACGAAGCCGCTAAGAAGAACTCCATACATAAATCAAATCAGTTACACATCCGTGAGAATGCAGAGTACATATACACGAAACTGTAAAAAAGAAGGTATGCCAAATTACAAAATCCTGAATACCAAGCAGAGTACAAAGTAAAGATGGAGCACCGTACATACGATATAAAAGTTCAAACAAATAAAGAAAGACGGTCAGCATAGTATGTGTGCCGAAGACAGCTGCAACACACATACGGGGACTAAAAGAAAGATGGTAAACCTAGTATGTGTGCCGATGACAGTTGCAACACACGTACTGGTTCTAACAGCAAGATGATCAACATAGTCCGTGTAACGAAGACAGCTGCAAGACACGTACTGGGACTAACAGAAAGACGGTCGACATAGTACGTGTAACGAAGTCAGCTGCAACACACGTACTGGGACTAAAAGAAAGATGGCCAACATAGTATGTGTAACGAAGACTCCTGCAACACACGTACTGGGACTATAAGAAAGATGGCCAACATAGTATGTGCAACGAAGACTTTTGCAACACACGTATTTGGGCTAAAAGAAAGAAACACGAAATATGAAAGCCCTCAAGTTAAGATTCTATCTGAGAAACACAGAAAACTTAAAGAAGACATTGAAACAACAAGAGATGAAACAAAGTGAGAACATTAAAGGGAGAAATCAAACGATGGCAGAATTAGACAATCTACTGAATGAGGAAACACAATTAAATAATGCGTAACATAGAAGAAATAGAAACATTATCTGACGATTCACAGAAAACGTTGAAAGCAATACAGCATGTCAGCAGGTGCAAGTCCAAGAGTATTTTGCTCATGGAGAGACACACATGAACTAATAGCAAACGAAGAACACAAGTAGGTAACAGCTGCTCATCTCGGAAACGAATTTTTTAAAGAGGCTGAACTAATCCTGGACATTCCACTAAGGGAAATGAAAGAACCATTCACCGAAGAAAAATCAAGAATACAGCCAATACCCTGCTAAAATCAAGATTGCACACGTAGAGGATAGAAAACCTGTTATCCTTCATGAAGTAATAGCTCTCATTGTCAATGAAACAGCGAGAACTGAAGAATACCCTCAAAGAACTAGTACACGGAATCTCAAATCCACTACAAAATCCAGGCACGTCTAACGGGCCGACAAGTAACCTATGCCCCATCATCCCACTATTACTAGTAAGAGAGATGCTATCTGTCTGCCTTAAACAACAATCATTAGACAGAATATACGGCCAAATCCCTATTAGTCAATCAGCGTATATGCCCGGATATAGCACGACAGAGCACGTATTTGCTACTGAAAGCTTAGCAGAAACAATGCAGCACCTTCCGAAGAGCTCACAATATATTTACTGCGCATGGACATGTCATATACAGACATGGCATTATAGTTGAGGAAAGATGAACTGCATCACATCAAGCCCCTACTCAGTGTATACTGGTTACTGATCAGGTAGTAGTTTTTTCAAGACAGACACAGAAGCAGCACTAGGAGGCTGTCTCAATGCAATCGTCTCCACTTTCTCCATAGCAAAAACGAGGACAGGCGAAGACACTAAAGTCTTACCATAACCATGACCACATATACTACACTGTAAAACAACAAATCAAGAGTGAACACCTAGAAGAACTTAACCATAGCAACCAGATTATTCTCACGCAAGAATATGCAAATGATATAAGTGACAAAACAACAAACGACACATATACAAATAGGCAGTCACCTGAAGAGAAGGATACCACCAAAATGTGTGAAAAGGGAACTAAGCACACATGACGAGAAGACAAATGAGTGCGAGATAAAAGCCAATGGGGCGGAATAATAGAAGAATTGAAAGTTCCTAGTCCTCAAATGAGATATATCCCATGACGAGAGGAAAAGGCCTAGCAATAGATGATTTGAAGAACATGAAACACATCTTTAAGAGCAAAAGACTAATGATCATAGCAAAAGCTAGGATATGCAATGCATACATATCACGCATCTTGCTTTATAACTCGGACCTATGGACGCTAATCAGCAGAAATGAAAAGAAAATTGATGCTTTCCATCGGCCTTTATTAAGAACAAACGTATAAAATGTAAAATTACCAAAAAAACAGTAAAAACGAAGCCGTCTTTATGCTCACGGAATAAAAGCAACAGAATGACGCAATCAAAATCCGTAGACTGCGCTGATTTGGACATCGAATGCGTTTACACGAAGATACTCCATCTAGAAAGGTACGGAGACATGCTGTAATGCCAGGAAGACGTTCAAAAGGTCCAGCAAAACAACCTGGATACAAATGATTGAGAAACAACACCAATCTGACTTAACATGACGTGACAAAAATCAGCAGAAGCAGCCTAAGACAGCGACCTTTGGAAAGCGCTGATATAGGGGTGGCATGCTGTATCTGAGCTACTGACGCGTTACAGAAGAAGAAGAAGAAGAAGAAGAATAAAAGAAGAAGAAGAGGAAGATTGTGATTTTATCATACATTTAAAACAAGCAACATCCATCGGTATATCAAATATCACAGTATTTTAAATTAAAATAAATTTAAAAAATAAGACAAATAAATAAATAAATAAAATAACGTATACACGGATATGTACTAGTAAAAGCCATTGTAAAAAACGTCCTATTACACATTTGCCGCTGGTTCTTGTCTCCAGCAGACTGTTAAATTAGGTTTAACTCGTTAATGTCTAAATTTGGTCAAGAAAATCCAAATATGTCCTTATTGAATGTCCATTGGCAAGCCATGAGAAGACTGTTTTGAGGAGTTATCACTGGAATGGCTGGCTCGGTTACCGAGCCAGTCATTCCAGTGGTAAATCCTCAAAAACAGTCTTCACTTTGCCAGAAAATGGGTATGCAAAATGATCACTGTTTGAAGCCGGTTATGACCGGATTCGGCTTGAAAGGGCTAATATCTCATCATAAAAAACATTGACTATAAGTTCATTATCTTGTACACTACACATAAAATTGTCGAAGCACCAGAATTGTTCAAAAATCTCCAAAGAACCAACATTTCGCTGATGATGGAATTCAATATGAACACGTGACCTTATTTTAGTAATACACTCTTTGATAGGGTTAGTATCTGCATTACCGTCCATGAGCCGTTGACGAGTTATGTAGGTTGCCATTTTAGCATTAGCCAGAATACAGTTAAAAAGACGATCTCTAATTTTTCGTGCAGATTTAGAAGAGCTGCGTGGGCAAGAGCACCCCTGGATGTAGTTCTCTGGAGTGAACTTATCTGTTTCTAGTAAACGGAGAGCAGAGTGTCTAATGGCTAAAAGTAACGGTTGTAAACGAGAACACATTATAAACATATGTGCCAGATCCTCAACTTCGCCATAGTGTGGACAATCTGAGTTGGGTCGGTACCCAGCACGAAACAGAAACACCCCTGTGTTCAATGCGCCATGTAGAACCTTCCAGGATAGATCCCCTTCATACATGGTACATGTGTATTCATAAACGCAATGGCATGATGATGTCGGTAACATATTCAAGGACAAAATGGCAGTCCAAATATTATTATAGGTATCGTTCAAAGCAGTTTCATACGTTTTAAATAGTGACAGATTGTAAAACTCTCTTTTGCCATTATGGCGTATTGACACTGTGTACTCGAACCCCTTAAACTCGCAAAATAATTCAATATCATACAACGACTGAGGCGTTTCATCAGGGCCTTTAAGTAAGTTAATCCACTCATTTGGAATGCCATTCCACAATGTGTCCAAGTAGAGCTGGTGTATCCTTCGAGATCCAAATTTAATTTTCCGAGCCAAGTAATTAGTTGGAATTTTTTTATCTTCCATTAGAATATATCCTATAGTGGTAACATTCGCCGTTATACTATCGGCAATGACAGAAGTGCATCCGGAACTAGCATTTCTAATGAGTGGATTATGAAACAGCGGTTCATTTAATACATCTGCTTTACATGTTGGTTGAGATGCCCTTGAAATTTTGAAAAAGTACCACGATATCATCATTGATTTGTAAAAACATGGTAAATCCGTAAACATATTAACATTATGATCAATATAAAACAGCTGATTACAATACTGCATACTCTCTACCTGTTTTAAAAAACCATGTGGTCAGAATAAAACAAGAGGAATTAAAATTAAGTAACGATTGTATGTACTGTATGCGAAATGCTTATATTCTAGCCTGAGTGTTAACCAGTCCCTGCCCTCCATTATCAAGAGGCAACGACAGCAACTCCTTAGTGGCCCAGTGCTTTCCTTGCCACACGAAGTTACCCACACGCTTTTGCATTAAATTTACAAGTTCTGCAGGGTTAAACATTGTCAATCTATGCCAGAGTTTTGATGCGACAAGGAGGTTTGCTATAATAATTCGGCCCCTTAATGACAGGGCTTTTGGCAGGGGCAGCGTGTTCGTAAGTTTTTTGCTCACTTCTGAGTCTAAGTTTTCCCAGTTCTTACTAGAATAATTCGACTCGTTTCCAATATGTACACCCCGTAATTTCAGTCCATTGTTATTCCATTTTATCCCTAGAGGCGAATCAGTCCGATTTTTTCACAAGCCTCCCCAAAGCCCCTCTGTTTTTTCATAGTTAATCTTAGCATTTGATGCCTTCCCATACACACGTAGCCAATACCTCAATGACAAAATGTCTTCCTTCGATGTAATAAAGGCCGTGATATCATCGGCGTAAACTAATCGTACAACCCTTTCATCAGCGCTATCACGCATTGCTATTCCTGTTAATCCATTACTTGATCGCAGTTTGCATAGCAGAGGCTCAATGCAAACTGCGTACAGTGCTCCAGATAACGAAAAGCCTTGTCTGATACCGCGACTGAAAGGAAAAGGTGTGGACAGAGAATTATTTATTTTCAATAAGCTTGAAACGTTGCTATAAAGGGTATTAACCCACCTTAGGAAGAAATCCTCGAAACCAAACGCCTTCAGTGTATTTAACAAATACTCGTGGCTGACCCTGTCAAAAGCCTTTTCCTGGTCCAGAGACACGACCCAAGGGCTAAAGACACGCGATTGGCATACTCAATGACATCTGTTACCAGTCTGATATTATGCTAAATCATCCGTCCTGGAATACAGTAACTTTGATCAATGTGAACCATCTCTGTAAGAACTTTATTCAAACGATTATATAACGTCTTTGAAAATATTTTTAGATCGACGTATAAAAGCGAAACAGGTCTCCACTTTTTAAGACAACTAAGGTCACCCTTTTTAGTTAGCAAGGTGACAGCAGCTTGGCCGCGTAATATCGGAAATTGATTGGTTAAAAGCACCTAAGAAATCGGATTTTATGATGTCCCAGAATGTTTTGTAAAAATCTACCTGTAAGCCCTCAATTCCAGGAGACTTGTTATCTTTTTTAATTATTCAGTGCACGAGTTAATTCTGATAACTCTAATTGTTTATCTAATTCTTTCTTGGACACCACACACATCTGCTGAAGATCTCGCAACATAGCATTGGCAGACTGGTCACAGGTTACATCACAATTGTATAAATTACTGTAAAATTCACGCGCATGCGCCAAGATTTCTGCATCAGTCTTCACGCGTGTACCATCCGGCAGCGTTAATGTGACATCGTTCCGTCTATTGCCTGTTTCCCTTCAAGGCTAAGGAAATATGCGGTGGGCTTATCAGAGTAATTGACATATTTAAATCGGGAACGTATCCAGGCACCCCGTGCTTGCTGTTTATGAAGATTAGATAACGCCGTTTGTTTTGTTTTTAAAATGTTGCATACACTATCGTTCCTTGGTGGCTATGAAGATAAGGACGCTATTTCCCTTTGTAGGAGCATTTTTTCTTCACGTAATATGCTAGCTCGTTCTCTCGAATACTGCTGGGAGATGGTACAGATGCGTTTTTGGCCATTTCCCACCAATCTTGTATACACTCAAAATCACCCTTTCCTTCTCGCCATCCTTGCCAAACATTGGATATTAAATTATAATATTCTCTTTCTTGCAAGAGAGACGTATTTAGGCACCAATATGCACGTTTTCTCTTTATTCGTTTACAATAAATGGACAAACTAACAAATGAATGGTCAGAATCTTGACATGGTATTACTGAGCAGGGTTTAATAAATTGCTATTAGTTATTAAGTTATTAGTAATATAAAAACCGTCCAATCTTGAGGCAACGCCACCCGTTCTATTCCAAGTGAATAATTTCGATTGAGGATGGAGATACCGAAATGTATCTGTCAATCTATTACATTCAGTCGCCGATTGCAGGGCTTTAGATGCAAAGGTGTGTGCTTCTACTGCGGACGCCCTGTCCACCTCCACATTTAATGTGCAGTTGAAATCACCACCTAGAAATACGGGCTATGGCTCAGCCAACGAAGAAATATGGGTCTTTAAGAGATCTATGCGTATCACCTTATCATAGCTGTCGGTAGGGTTGTATATATTATCTAAATAATATAAATTATCATTTATCTTAACCGTTACATGTAAAATTCTATCATGTACAATCGTCTTGACCTCAATAATATCAACGTTCAAATTGGGTATTGAAAGGATGGCTATGCCGGCGCTGTTTGTATTTAAGTGTGAGAAGACAGCTTTACCTCTCCACACTAGCCTCCACAAGGATTCGTCAGACGGGCGGGTGTGAATGTCCTGTAAGAAAACAACATCAGCAGCAAGTTCTGTACGAAGTTGATTAAATAATCTAAATCGCTTAAATGAGTCACGACAGCCTCGTGTATTTAATTTTACAATATTAAGAGATGCCATGGCTGAAAAAAAGATTAGATAATTTATCAGAATAGACGCCATTTTAATGTGTTATTAATATATCAATAAACAGATGCCTGTCTAATTCTTATGGGCACGGCGTAACTTTGGTATTATTTTAGTGATCCGGGATTTAAAGGACGATTCTATGCCAGAATGTTTCTTTAAAGGAAACAACTGGTGTATTAGAAGTCTAAGACTAGGCTGACAATCGCGACGTTTTTCCATTACCTTTTTACTATACTGGATGCTTTCTACAAAAAGTGTAACGTTTTCGAGGGATGGAGTAATATCCCTTGAATCGGCTAAATCCGAGATATCGGACATTTCGGACACGTTCAACATATTATCCGCGTCGGAGCTATCCTCGTCAAACGAGTTGAGTAATAGCACCTCCTGCGAGACCAAAATCATATCGCCTGCCTCTAACACAGTCACCTCGTCGCCACAAGGGCCATGACCTGGCTTTAAGATAGGAATACCAGGGTCACTAATATGTATATTTAAATCACTGTTAGAGGCACTGCTTGCTGTTGAGCACCCGGTCATAGTCTGTGCTGCTACATATTGCTCATCATTGGCCGTGGCAGCACCTTGTCTTAGCTCAGCCTCCCGATGGACCTCACCGGTGATTCTGCCAGTACTGGTAGCGACGTCTTGGATTGCATCATCTAGCCGAATGTCTACGGTACCGTTAGTGGTGGTGGCTTGGATTGTGTCATCAATGGAAACGCTTACGATATCTGAGTCATTACTGTCTTTGTCAGTATCCAGGTCAGAACTGTCATCATCATCATGGGCTAAGATTTCAAACCGATTCGCAGTTTTTTGCCGTTTTTTACTAGGCGATTTCTCAGTAGATTTATGTGAAGACGATTTGATTTTGTGTTTGGCAGGCTTTTCGTTCGATAGTGAAGTGACAGCAGGGAAATCTTCTTCATTGACTACAAGTTCGGAATTTGAAGCCACGTTAACGATAATACTACCATCAGCTACCGATACACCACACTAATTATTGACAGTTACATCATTACACGAATTAGTGACAGTTACAGCGTTACGATTATCACCGACAGTTACGTTGTTACCTGAATGGGCGATATGGGCGGCATTACGAGCGGCAGGTGCGTCACCAGCAACACACGCACTCTGATAATGTCCCTTTTCGTGGCATTTGAAACATATGATTTCGTCGGTGTTAATAAATAAGCGATGCGATTTCCCATCGATAACAATGGCCACAAAGTCCGGGATTGGTGTCGTCTCTATTAGAATTAGGAGCTGGCGACGGAAACTGTTGACATGGTGCAGTTCGGGGGATTTACATCCCAACAGTATCGCTCTACAGCTACCGATCACTTGCCCATATCCTGCCAGCACACGTTTAATTACGAAATTTAGTATATATGGTTGTACGTTTGAAATTACCCGTTTTGTTGGCTCTTTCTCTAGAGAGAAAACGTTGTGAAACTGGCCACCAGCATCAATGCCTTCGACACACAGTTTTGTGACATTTGCCCCTGACGTCACGGAGATTGTAATGCCACCTTTAACCCCCGAAGCGGCGACAATGTTAACACGTGACACGACTGTAGCCGCCCCTTTAACGGAAGTCTCTACCGATATGCCTTCTAAGGAGTCTATTCTAACACCATTCTTTAGGTTAATTCTTACGAAATGCTTATTAACCGACACCGGACCTTTAAGAGCTGTTCGCGGCTTTCTAACACTATCAACAACAACAGAAACAACAACAACAACAACACCAACAACAACAACAACAACTGCTACTGCTACAGCTACTGCTGCTGCTATTGCTATTGCTATTGCTATGCTACTGCTGCTGCTGCTGCTACTGCTACTGCTACTCCTTAAGCGGCGGCATCAACATCATCATAACCATGATAATAATAATAATAATAATAATAATAATAATAATAATAATAAAAATAATAATAATAGTAATAATAATTGCAGTACTCTCATGTATACAGATCTCTACCGTCACGTGTTTATTGATGTATGTACCCTCATATTCCGTTTAATAACGGACTGAGTGAAATAAAGAAAACTGAAAACTGATCAGCAAAACTGCCTGATTGACTCATTGTTCTTACACAAAGGGATAATCAAGCGCGCCCTTGCTTGACCAGCTGGTAGGCCGGCTATGATAATGGCGTCTATGCACTGCTATTATGGACTTTATATTACCACATACAATTTGAAAATATGAAGATAGGCAAACGATATTACACACACTAATATCACGCACATGAACACAAATACGTTATATATTAACTGTACACAAACCAAGTGAAACTTCGAACGATAAACGCACAAAAATAACATTAAATTCAAGAGCACTTTTTCATACAACTTCGAGAAGAAGAAGAAGAAGAAGAAGAAGAAGAAGAAGAAGAAGGAGAAGAAGAAGACAAAGAAGAAGGAAAAGAGAGGAAGAAATAGATAAGTAAAGTAAATTGGTCATTGCTTACCATTTAGAAAGAAATGCGAATTCTTACTGCTTACCGTTGCTTGGCTGATTTGGAAGCACACGCACTCCAAGACCCTATGCATCCTAGGATACACAGTTTTGGCAATAATGCAGAATCATAAAGCTTAGCAGACTAATTCAATTTGAGAGTGACTAGAAAAGCATTGAGGTTCCGTTTAATGGCTTAAATAGCTAGGCCATTGGGTCACTAAATTTAAGCTGGTATATGAATATTAGAGGAACAACCCTGGAATGGAAAACGGTAAAAATAACCAAATTTGGCATACCCCTCCGTAGTGTGACTGGCTAAATGTAATTTAAGTCTCGGGTCAAACGTACACATATCTGGATCAAAGGTGACTATGCGCATTTGCAAACCAGAGTAAAAGGCGTGAGTCAGCGCTTACTCCGGGAAAAATCTGGTCGAATCTGAAATAAACCAGTGTTTCAGTGTGCCGGTGTGTCTGTGTGTCAGTGTGTCAGCGTGTCCGTGTGTCATCGTGTCTGTGTGTCAGTGTCAGTATTTCAGTGTTTCATTGTTTTAGTGTTTCAGTGTGTCAGTTTTTCGATGTGTCAGTGTTTCAGTGTACCAGCGTGTCAGTGTGCACGTGTGCCAGTGTGTCAGCGTGGCAGCGTGTCAGCGTGTCAGTGTGTCAGTGTGTCATTGTGTCAGTGTGTCAGTGTGTCAGCGTACCAGTGTGTAAGTGTGTAAGTGTGTCACTGTGCCAGCGTGCCACTGTGGCAATGTGTCAGTGTGTCAGTGGTTCTGTGTGTCAGCGTTATTAACTACACATCAATCTCCCTACAACTTATTATGTATTCCTGTTCAATTTCATATAAAATCCCTGGAGAGTCCAAGAAACCTCAATTCTCTATTAAATAACATATCGCATTTTTATCTCTCTGGATCAGATGCGATTTGCAAGGAGCTGTTCCGGGTTGTGTTTAAGTTACGCAACATGCGTGTTATAGTTAGCCATTTGACGCCTGGTATGGAGAGATCCAAACTCCCACTTATGTGACGGTAGAATCAATTACATCACATGTATGATGAAGTCACAGCCAAGACACGTAATGGATTACCATCCTCAGGCATGAACATTTAATTGCCCGTCAAGTGTACGGAGTGTACGTCTTTGCTATATTTACTATTTAATAAATATGTTGTTGAATATTTTGCAATTAAAGGACAATTCTGGGATTGGTAAAAGTGTACTGTATTTGAAAGACTGTTATATGACTAACATATTGGATCCTAAATAAAAACAATAGACACATTATTTTATCTCCCGGGCGGCTCCATTTTCTTGCAACGAGAGCGAGATTTCACGAGATCCTGACGTCATCCCCGCACCAACGCTATCTTTGCCGAGCTGGACGGCTGTACAGTAAATATGTATATGCATGGAGGCCTAACATGTGCTAATTTGCAATCGTTAGGACATTGCCCAGTTAAGCTAGTAAGTTTGTCAAGTAATTCTAGTATCCGAAGTTAGTGAGGAATCGTTAACCCCTAGACCTCTGAAGCAGAGATTCCATTTTCTCTATCCTATCAGAATGTTTCCATTTTGGTAACACTGCTGCTGTAAGTCATTGCTGTGCACGACAGTAACACGTTTCAGCAACTTTTTTTTTTCAAAATGACCCCGGCACTATCTCTGTTAGTAGGTTATTACGCATTTTACACCATGCGATAAGTGTTAAATCAAGTGGCACCCGCGTATTGACAAATTACTCAGCCGACTCCAGACACCGTTATAGCGTGTGTCGCAAGCAGCGTAAATATATATTCCAAGAAAACATATGATATGATAATATTGCCGGAACCGCAGAATGGAGTGTAATAATTCTGAAACCTACCTGTAGCTGCAAATTCGAAGATTTATCTAATGCTAGGGATGTTAGAATCGACATAGTTGTTCAAAAGATACACTCTGCGGGA
Organism: Chaetoderma sp. LZ-2023a; assembly: GCA_034401795.1. Taxonomy (NCBI): domain Eukaryota; kingdom Metazoa; phylum Mollusca; class Caudofoveata; order Chaetodermatida; family Chaetodermatidae; genus Chaetoderma; species Chaetoderma sp. LZ-2023a. The sequence goes on from CM067359.1 coordinate 174,159,789, forward strand.
AAAACTAATCTAGCAAAATTTCAAACAAAAATTTCAGGATGCGCTCTATCCATCATCCCATATCAGAATGCGTATTAGAACTACAATGACAGAATTTACTGTGCCGTAGCTTTACCATGGTATCACATAACGGGGACAATTTCATCAAAATATCTTAATTGTTGAATTTACTACAGATTGCCGGGCAATATTGATCCAGATTTTATGTCAAAATGTTAATTCATTTGGTGATATCTCTGGCAATATTCACGTGAGCAAAACTATAATTGGTCAGGCAAATAGCCATTTCTTTCAGCTTTAAGCACATTCCAATTTAATGACAATAAGCAAAGATAGAGTCTGCGAGACAAAAACCATCTCATGCTGAATTTTACCGAAAAAAGGATAACATATTCTCAGATCGTATCTTAGATGAATAATTTATTTATATATTCCAGTCTTTTGACCCTCTTGTCCGATATTAACATCCATTAGATCATATTAATCCCGATGTCGGCACCTATTTGGAGATCCTAGAATCCTTGGAATCGCTTCAGTGGTTCGTTTGCTATTATCATTTACGTATACTTCCTTAAAATAGATAACCCCATCTAATCGCCTCGCTCCTCCAGTCTTAGCAATAGAGGTGATGCGGGGTTGACGACGCTAGACGCGATAACATGGCAGCGCCCGATGCGCGAAAAATTGTCAATTTTTCCGACTATTATCTAGCGATAGTTGGTTACGCTATTTCTATCTGGTTATTATTCTGGCGCAATTTCATTAAGCGTGTAATACACTTTCAAATAAAGCACACTTTTTATCATCCCGGAATTGTCCTTTAATTTGACTGGGCGTGTTGCTGCAATAGTTACCTCGCAATTGACCTTTCTAGGTGCAGCTATGCCCCGTCCGCCTCTAGCTAAGCCGCACCCACACTCCGCCGGGTTGGGATGGATCGATACCCGAATTCCCTGACTATCAATTTCCTGTTTGTAAATAATTTGACCGAGCGCTGTTGCTGCCTATGGCAAATTAGCGCTGAGTCAAATTAGTTTCAAAATATTCAACAATATCTTTATTAAATAGTAAAGACATACAATTCATACAATAGCACACTGTCCGTATTCAATTTTGCGGTCGTGACGTACTTATCTATGTCATTCCTGAGGTTATAATTACGCCATTGATTATGATGGCATTCAACACATCTCACAATTGATTATGACGTCATATGGTGGATGGATAAAGTGGAAAGGTCCATTGAAATTCTGCGCGTTTATGGCTTAAAGTATAAACAGTGAACCCAGCACGCGCAAGCCCTCGCCTGAGCTTAGCTAGGAATGGGCCCCTCAATTCCTGGGATGCAATGACAAAACAGATCGTGCGCAGCCGATATTGAATATTTTGACTGGAAACTCTGCGTGGTTGCGAGATACGTAAGCGCAACACGTCTTAAGCGCATCGAAGGTATTTGGTATTGACAATGAATCGTATTTTATTAATATTTTTCTTAGTGTGACATTCGACATCACAACACCACTATCTATTTACATCACTAGGTATCGCGATCAGGGGATCATATCGCCTGTGAGATAACGTATGCATATTATATAAACATCATTCACGAGGGAGAGAGCGTGTTGCGAAGTTATTGTAATACTCATGTCTGTCTGTCTGTCTGTATGTATGTCTGTCTGTCTGGATGCCTGCTTGCTTGCCTGCCTGGCTGCCAGCCTGCCTGCATGCCTGTTTGTAAATGAGTGGGTGAGTTTTCTGTTGGTATGTTGGTTGGTCCGTTGGTTGGTTGGTATATCCATTGGTCGGCCTGTTCATCCGTCGGTCTGTCAATCAAACCGTGATATCGTCCCTCAATCCGTAAATGTAATAGCGATGTTTGAACGAATTGATCAGGTTGCGCTTACGAGTATGTGTATAAAAGATGTTATAGACTGCAGCTTGGTGAAATCAAAACAATAACTGTGACTGAACCTCTGTTCTGACGTTGGCCCAATTCGCATTCGCTGGGACAGTCCCTTAGTCAGGCACCAAAGCTTTCCCAGTGCTGCTGCGTCATATCTCATGTTACAGAGAATCTGAAGCAGATATATTAAGGAATCGGAAGCAGACATATTAAAGAATCGGAAGCAGACATATTAAAGAATCGGAAGCAGACATATTAAAGAGTCGGAAGCAGACATATTAAAGAATCGGAAGCAGACATATTACAGAATCGGAAGCAGACATATTACGGACCCGGAAGCGGATATATTAATGACTTGGGAGCGGAGATATTAAAGAATCTGAAGCAGACATATTAAGGAATCGGAGGCAGATATATTAAGGAATCGGAAGCAGATATATTAAGGACCCGGAAGCAGATATATTAAGGAATCGGAAGCAGATATTTTAAGGACCCAGAAGCAGATATATTAAGGAATCGGAAGCAGATATATTAAGGACCCGGAAGCAGATATATTAAGGACCCGGTAGCAGATATATTAAGGAATCGGAAGCAGATATGTTAAGGAATCTGAAGCAGATATATTAAGGAATCTGAAGCAGATATATTAAGGAATCGGAAGCAGATATATTAAGGACCAGGAAGCAGATATATTAAGGACTTGGGAGCGGAGATATTAAAGAATCTGAAGTGTGCACGCGCGTGTGCGTGGATGGAGAAGACACCAGGATCACTATACCACTCTTTACTAATCACTTCTGCTCGCTCTTTAGACGTATAATAAACGACGTCGAGCGCCACAATAGGCAGTTAAGATACCCGAAGGGAAATCTCCTACACTGGTATGAGGATTGCTATTTGTTTCCACCGTGTGAGATGTGCTGACCTCATGACATCGCGTTGCCTTCTTCATACGTTAGTGTCTGGATTTAATGGATCTGTAGGCATGGCGTGTGTGTCACTATGGCGTATGCGTATGCCATTTCTGTATCGCCTGGCTTATTGCATATGACATGAACCTGATAAGTCGCATCTTCCATTCTTATAGAGGCTAGCAAAGGAACAGGGCTGCTCTTATATTCAGCTCATGACCGACCCAAAACATCGCCTATATATTGTTGTCCACAGTCTTAGACGTTCAGGACATAGGCTTCGTTGTACATTTGATAATCCCGATAATATGCTTTGAAAGCGAGCCCTCTTTTGATTTTCTTAAAGTGTTTTTTTTCTTCAAAATACTGCTATTGTGTGGACTAGAAGCAGGAGCTGTCTCGTTAGACATGCTTAAGGCGATCCAGTGATATCCTTAGCGTAGGCCTGTTGATATCCATGATAGATAGGTAGCTTATATAAGTATGCGATTATATATGATACGTTTCAGAACGAAAGAGACAGCTAGCTCGGAAGGATAGATTCCGATCCGAAACATGGATTCCGAAATGATGAAAAGGAGAGTTATTTTTAAGATAAGAAAGTAAGACCAGACGTCGAGAGAATGATAACGGACAGTAAAATGAATCGGCCCTATGTGTATGGTAGATTTGATAAATGGCAGTTGGCTATCTTCGGATACATGAGCCCGGAAATACATATGGCAGACCTGTGAGATTTTTCTGGTAATCTCTCGACTAAAGTGGCTTCAAATAAGCCAATGCAAATAACCCGCAAGCGATAAGTAAGATCCCTACCACCTGCGGCTCAAGAATCAGGTAACAGGCACGTTCCATCCTAATAGGTAATATGTGCTATGGGATATACTTTGCGTTCGGCTATGTCCGGTCGTCAGCTGCCTATGACACCAGTCTGTGACGATATTAACTCAAGCGTCATATACATGATGTTGGCATTTGTTTACCCGTGTATGCAAGAACAATATGTGTATGTATGCCATCCTTAAACAGTCTACACCTTTGAATGATTTTAGGCTATTTTCATGCGGCAGTATACATTGAGTGTAAAGTGGGGTCTATTGAAAGACTCAATGACATGTAATAAGTGGATTCATACTGTTAGCCTGTAATTAGATTGTGAACATGCTGTTATTCTAAACCTCTCAATACCTCGTGTGTCGCTATATTTCCCCATAGTTCGCCAGCAGGTATCAAGAGCGCCTGCGCGCTACGAATACTCATCATATTAATTAACGCTTTAACAGCCATGACTTTTCAAGAACATTTTATTTTTCGCAGGCCAAGAGAATACCATTTGTATAGACTTGCCACAGAAATTTACAAAATAGCTTTACGTGTTCCTGTAAATGAACATTCCTCAAGACGACTGTAGATGCCGTTTTGTTTTGGTCGGTTTCGCTATTAATGTGCTAACTGGCTCTAGAAAATCCAAACTTGTGCTTACTCGGTGTTCTTGTTTATGCCAGGAGGAGACGATTGTTTTTTTCAATTTACCATTATAGTGCCTGCTTCAAAAACTACTCTACACGTGGTGGCAATGAAAATGGATATTTCTCAATATAACTGCAGATGCCGTTTTGACCGACTTGACCTTTAAGAATTAAGTTGCCCCAGGGGAATGTAGTAGGATGAGATGGGTACGGTGGGTGGGTGGAGGTGGGATCCAAATACTAACTCTAGATAAAGCCCGTCGTTAGTGTATCTCCCGCCACAATTAAGCATCACTGCGACTGCTATAATAGCAGCGTATCCACACATGCTCGGATGGGAAGCTTTTCTAACTAACTAGATGTCTTTATTATGCTGATCGTCGTATTGGGCATGCACGACTACAGAATGGGTCATTAACAATAATAGTCATTTGGCTATTTGAAGATTGGCAATGACAGGACGAACGGCCGTAGATAATACCGCTGGCGTAGACGTTGGTGGGGGTGGGGTGTTTGTTCAAATTCGCTCTCACTTATATTTGAAAACCGTGTGAACATTATTCTGTTTTATCTGGATCGGATGAGAGTGTAAGGGATGGCAACTGATTACTTTCAGCCTGACGTGCCGAATCCGACCAAACCCGGCCTCTGCAGTGGTCTTGAGTAATGTCCATGTGGAGGGCAAGTGAATACCTGTTTTGAAATTTTATGACTGCTATGACTAGCTTGATAGCCGAGCCAGTGTGTCCAGTGGTGAGTTTTCAAATATAGTATTTATTCTCTTTCCGTGCAAATTGGCATTAAATAAGAAAATGAGTTTATATTCTTGACCAAACTTAGCCATGAAAGGGGTATTACATTCAAAGGACAGACACGGGTTTAGTGCTAAATATTCTGCGTAATTTCCGCGTGGTTTCTTAGGTGCAACACTAGCATCGTGACGTGCTCTGTATCGCAGGAAATGTAAAAGCAATGACATAAGACAACGTAAATACTCATTTTCTCAATAACACACTGTTATCGCGATCATCGCAGATCAACGTGTTTCTAGAAATACACACCAAAACACAAGACATGTAATGTAATTGTGTGATTAGAAATGTATTCATGAACAATCCGCGTCAGCCATTTTTAAATGAGTATTCCTCGCAAATATCTGATTACACGATTCAAACCTGATGTCATATAAGACTAAATTTCTTGTTTTATGTAACGCGTCCGCGAGAAAGCTTTCGAATATTTGGTACACCGCTAATGGACTTTTCCAGTTTTTGCCATGCCCTGCCAATTACTAGCTAAGCTTCACCCACGCTTCGCCCGAGTTTAGATCGAACGATCCCTGAAATCCCTGACTATCAATTTCCAGAAGACTATCCAGATAAGCTGTTGGATATTTTGAAACTAATTTGACTGGGTGCTGCTGTTGCTGCCTAAAGTATTCATCAGAAGGTTATTCAATTTTAACGGCATACAATTCGTACAACGTGTCGGACAAGTAAGCGTTAAAGACGGACTAAATCGAATCATTCATGCCATAATTAATTATGACGTCATCCTACACGTCACTTATTTGATTATGACATCAGATGATGGATGAATAAAGTAGAACGGTTCATGTATAGTTAAGTGTACGCAGCTTTCTAGTAACCGTTCTCGTTCGAAGCATTGGGATTAAACTGACTCTCGCATGACGTGTTATGCTTTAAAGAGAGTATATATACTGTGTTTACTGAGCTTATAAGACGGTCTTAATTACTATAGTGTTGTCTAGGAACGAAGCCGAACCTACCCGCTAATTCACCTTTCCAGAGTATTCATCTATCAATCTGATGTAATATGACGTCATAATCAGCTACGTGGCGTGTAGGATGACGCCATAATCATTACGTCATAAAGTATTCTATTTGGCTCGTAATACTCCGACATGTTCTACGAATTGCATGTCTATACCGTTTAATAAACATGCTGTTGAATATTTTGAAACGAATTTGACTAGACGCTGTTGCTGCCAGTCAAATTAGTTCTATAATAGTCAATAGCTTGCCTGTATAATTTTCTGGAAATTGATAGGCGGAGAGTTCGGAGATCGATCGAGGTGTGAGTGTAGCTTAGCTAGAGATGGGCGGGGAATGGAAAGGTCCATGACGCATGTTCGATCCGCGCAGAGTGCTAGTATGTTTTATTTCATCAACACATGCTACAAAATACTGAATGTGAATATAAAGCAGTCGGTACATCCATCTTACTGAGTATCATGGGTTATTCCCATGCATATAGCAGCCTATGATAAATAATATGAACATGACGGCGTATTTACAACAATATGATGTATTAACGCGGGTAACAGGCTGATATAACAAACACGCGGATAATGGATTGATTAAAATATTATTCCGATGCTAAAGTATATACGATTCCGTGTTTTATTAAGCGTGATATATTGTACGATTTCCTAAACACTAATCTCAGATTTTCCACGGCAATATATATATATATATATGAGAGAGAGAGAGAGAGAGAGAGAGAGAGAGAGAGAGAGAGAGAGAGAGAGAGAGAGAGCGAGAGCGAGAGCGAGAGGGGGAGAGAGGAGAGAGAGAGAGAATCCGGAACGAGGTCACTTTTCATATCACTATTATGGATCGAGTTGAAAATTATCAATTTGCACGAGCTTTAACAAGTGCAAAATTGATAATTTTCAACGAGGTTCATAATAGTGGTATGAAAAATTACCGAGTTTGAGATTTTATTTATCATATAAACTGTAATTTTGAAATAGTTGCTGATGTGACTTTTATCCGATTTCTCAATGGTGATTTTTGTGAAATCGATACCGCCGCTGTGACGCACCACTACTTGATAACAGATACTGAATGCGGAGCAAAATATAGTGACAAACACAAAATTTGGCGATGTCAGCCGTAAACTACACTTTTCTTTTAAGACTATCGCAGAGCCACGGCCATCAATCGTTACTTAGCTGGCGAATGATAAACTGTCAAACGATGACATTTTGCGATGACGTTTCATGAATGACAAATCGTAGTAAACAAGTCGTAGTAAAACAGTACCCTGTAGTAATCCCTACGCGCCGCGCTCACCTCAATCGATGTTTTAATTGGTCGATGTAACCCAACAGCCAATGAAAAGCTCCGTTGAATACGGCACGTGTGCTCATATCGAAATATATGGAACGGGCTAGAAGGCTTGTTTATATGATATATATATATATATATATATATATATATATATATATATATATATATATATATATATATATATATATTAAGCACCTGTATGCAAAGTTGCAGCGGTACCTGTATTCGTCTCTGCGGTATCGTACTGATATGGCAATTGTACAGTTAACGGGTTGAGTAGTTTGAAACTAATCTGACTTGGAAGTTGTTGTTACCTATGCCAACATAATATGTATTCAATGGACGTTTCCAGTTTTAGCTATTCCCCGCCCACCTCTAGCTAATCTCCCCCTCCCCATGTGGCCGTGTTGGGATTGATCGATCTCCGAATGACCTAACTATCAATTTCTTGAAAACTATACAGGTAAGCTGATGAATAATTTGCAACTAATTTTAATACGACAGCAACAGCGCCCGGTAAAATTTGTTGCAAAAATATTCAACAGAATATTTATTAAATAGGCCTAGTAAATTCGTACACCAACGCATAGTCCGTCTTCAAATATGCCATGCTGACATACTTATATACGCCATTCATGACGTCATAATGTCACCATTCATTATGATGGCACTGCACGCGTCACGTAGTTGATTATGACGCCATATGATGGATGGATAAAGTGGAAAGTTTCATTGTAATTTCAAAAACAGACACACGCAATAGAGGAATCCAGTTTAAGCTATGCCCTGCCCATCTCAAGCTAAGCTTCACCCACGCTTTGCCAGTGATGGGATCGATCGATCACAGCAATCTCCTAATCCAGAAAACAATGCAGGTAAGCTGTTGACTATGTTGAAACTAATTGGACTGGGTGCTGTTGATGCCTATGGCTGCAACAGCGCCCAGTCAAATAGTTTCAAAATTTTCAGCAGAAAGTGTAAAATGAAAATAGACGCTGCCTATAAGCGAATGCAGACACCAATAATTGTTTAAATAAACAGGACCAATTGGTATAAGATCGAAATGTCATAAATGCCTAGAATTTATTCATTTATAGTACAATTGAAGCTAATCTTTCATCACGCTTGGAGGGCATTCTGGAAAATCCACGATAGTCATAACAACACTTATAGTCCAGTAGAAATCAACAGAATATAGGCTAACCCGGACATTTTGTATAACAGACGATTTTGTGTTCCAAACACGTTTTATGACTGTCCAGAGTCCACACAAGAAATTCTCACAAATTCACACTTGGGGAAACATGATTTTTAACCCTTTGAAGTTAGGGAACGAAATGTGAAAAATATTTAGCATAGATAGGTAATCTGTTGAGAATTTTATAAACTTAGACCTACTGACAATTGCTATTGTCAATTGTGTATATGACACCAGATCCCAGTCAAATAACCTGTAAGACATACTAATGTAAATTAAAATTAATCAGTCAAACCTGTCTATAACAACCATATATGATTTGATACATGAGTGTGAATTCCAGAACATGGTACATCAATGTATGGCCAGTTTTTGTAATGATCTGACGGAGAGCGTTACACATATGGACAGCATGTTGATCGCAACTATGCAGTCAATGATATAAATATTCCTAACGCTATTATTCTTACTATTACAATAATATATAGTCCGGGGTAAATTTAGCAAATGTTACTTGAAGTAAGTTAAGCCGATTCAATTATAAAACGATAAATATATAGAGTCAAAATCACATTGTTCATGCTAATTAATGGTTTTGTACAATTATGTCTGACCCTACACAAGAAAAAGCATGTGTTGTATGTAATGTTTCCCATGATAGCAGCAGGTCTAGAACACATATTCATAAAGGGCTTTCAATGCTGCTTGACGCTTCAAAGCTTCGTGGAGATGGTATTGATTTGAAACTATCTCCGTCGAACGAACATTATGTACACGATAAATGCTACACAAATTACACGTTGCCTAGAAATATTGCAAAAGTGCAACAGCAAAACAGAAACGATGAAGGAGTGCGACCATCTACCCCTACACTGCGCTCCGAATCTAATCATTATGATTACCATACTCATTGTTTGATATGTGCTGACGAGCTCGACTTTGATGCTATCCGCCGTCACCCTGAACGGCATTCTCACATAAGCAATGTTGAATATGTTAGTAAGGGTAAACTCAGTGTAGTCCAGGGAACCTTGTTAAACACGTGTGGCAAAAGGCACGATTCGTTAGCGAATGGTGTTAAAGCAAGAATACGCTTTGCAGGTGACATATGTGCTGTTAAAGCCAAATATCATCGTCAATGTATGCACGAATTCATCTCTTGTAGAAACATCAGTTCGTGTGGTGCTTCTGGAAGTAATGCCCGGAACTTTGATGAAATGAATGATGTGGGCTTTAACCATCTATGCAATTGGCTAACAGCACCAGAACAGCAACAGCGCCAGTTCACTTTACACGACCTTCGTACGCAATTGACCACCTACTTGCCAAATGGTGTACCCGCGTATAGCATAAAGCACGTCCAACGTCGTCTGCTCGGCCGATTTGGGACAGATGTGACAATATCCCAGGTTGAAGGCAAGACAAGCATGGTCACATTGACTGATAGCGCATCTTCTATCATACACGAATCATATGCAGCATCAACCAGTGACGAGAGTGATGAAACTATGCGACTTGTTAGACTGGTGGGATCTATGATTAATCAAACAATTAAAGATATTGATCAACCATCAGATGTGTATCCACAACCGTCCAGTTTAGACCTTGAAAAGCTTGAAATAGAGGTGCCAGATGCAATGAAACATCTTATTCCATGTATCTATTCTGACCCTCGTAGTGAATCTGCCAAGTTAAAAAATAAACTTAAGATGGTATCTGTATGTCATGTTATCATGCAAGCTGTTGGAAAGCAATCATTTGTATCACCACTGCTTCTGTCCATTGGTTTATTCATCCACCAGTCTACCCGCTCCCGTGTTATCATAGATATGCTCTCATCCCTCGGACTCAGTGCTTCCTATGACCAAGTAATTGCATTTCAGAGATCTGCAGTTGGAAGCACATCCGCTGAAGACCTGTGTCCAGGGCTCGTGGAGAAGAAGGATGGAGGGGGTTTCTGTCAATGCGTAGTTGACAATTTTGATTACAACGAGGACACGATTTCTGGTCACGATACAACGCATATGATGGGGATCATTTCGTGTCAAACAATGGCATCAACCGAAAGCAGGGCTAACCCAGTTGGGGCAATATGTCGTAAAACTATAACTGCTGATGAGATCAAAGAAGCTGGTGATTTTGGGAGCTTCATGCTACCCTACACGTCTTCTAATAAATCCCTAATGGCAGATGTAAGGATAAAGACCATTAACCCCATCAGCTTACCTATTGCTATGCACGGTCGATTAGACACATTGTGGTTGTACTCTAGCCTTCTCACAACACACCTGTTCCAGGAAACAAAACTGGATTTCTATCAAACAAACGCAACAAGCAGAATACCATAAATCTGTTGGCAACACATTTATCAGATGCAGGTGTTGAGGTGGTACATGCAGTAGATGAAGGCGATGCTGATGTGGTGATTGTAATGAGAGCATTAGAATTGGCAGGAACTGAAAGAACAACGATAGTTGTTGCTGACGATACAGGCCTATTGATCTTACTCCTCTATCAGGCAAGCACCTCTGCAAATATTTTCCTACAAACAAAGCAACATAAGCTATGCATCAAAGTGGCCACAGAGATCTTAGGCAAGGAATTGTGTATGTGCCTGCCATTCGTCCATAGTATGTCTGGATGTGACACGACATCAGCTTTATATGGCATGGGCAAAGTAAAGCATATAAAAATGATCCAATCTTCACCAACCCTCAGACAAGATGTACTTGCATTTGTCGACATCTCCAGATCAAAGGCGGATATAATGGTTATTGGTGAAAAGTGCATTAAGTCTTTGTATAGTGCTGGATCAAGAGGTCCTGGCTTAGATAATCTCAGATACATGACTGCCATCTCTCCTAAGCATGTACCAGTTGAAAGGATGCCACCCACACGTAGGGCAACATACTTCCATAGCCTTCTGGTTCATCTCCAAGCTTCACCTAAAAACTGTGTTAAAGAAAGAAGAGTATGGTTATGCAGTAGAACAAGGATCAGTGACGGCGATCATTACGAACAAATCGCCTCCGGAGCTACTTCTGTGTTCCTCGTGTAGTTGCTCCAAGAAAGGCATTCCCTGTAGCATACATTGTAAATGGGAAGGTCACTGCCTTAACAGCTCGAAATTTGAAAGTGAAAATGCATAGACAAATTTCAGCCATTCTGCCTGTTCGCTGTGTTTCACAACAGTCGCTCAGTTTGCATTACATTTATAGTTTATCAAGTGAGTTTGATGATGACATACTTTAGACTGTACAGTACTTAGCAAAACACGGGTTTTTAGAGTCAAAATACATATTAACTGGTTATTGGTTATCGCCTTGGCGGCCATTTTGAATTTCCTCTAAAAAACATATTCCCCCATGTGTGAATTTTGGAGAATTTTTCTGGGATGTATTTTGGGCTATACCGAAGTGATTAAAACTAAAATTTGTCTGTTATACAAACTGTCCGGGTCCATGTCAATTTCTACTGTACTATTAGGTCTATTGTCAGCGATACACGCCAGCATAGTGGCATCTTTTGCGTAGGGCACCAGTCCAATGACGTTATAAAGTTTGTAGCGATGCATCGCGGTGCTCCTCACCATTGGTGGAAATACAACCAACGTGCAAGTAAACAATGACGTCATAGAGAAATATCGTCCGCTAGAATTTTCAAATAGCGTTTGTCAAGACATAAGCTACACAAACGGGAATTAATGCATGTCTACGAGTAAATACGCGAATGCACATTCCATCCATGTGCGATGATACCTGCCTTAAATATCATGTTCCAGCGTTAGTGCATACGAAATTGACAACCACGACTTTCCATGGCCATGGGGGTGATCGTGGGCGGATGGCTGGATGTGAACAATAATACGAGGCAGCGAATGATACCGCATGCGTGCTACATACACACAAATAGGAATACATTTAGCTTTTACCTGGCCTGCTTCATAATATTTACTCTGTTGACATTCTGAAGTAAATGTACGCTATTCCATAATAGCAATGTAACACCCATTTTGGACATTGACAATGTGGGACAGGTTGCGCTAAATAAAATTGGGGGATCACGCGCATAATGCGGAACCATATCCGATAATGCAATGGGGAGGGGGGGGGGTGGTGGTGCATGAACAGAAATCACAAAAACTTTGTCATAAACCGGAACCGGAATCAAACATTCTCCTGACCGGAAACCACGCTTTCTCAGTGGCAAGGTAATTTAGTCTGGTTCCCTGTCTCATTTTGTGTTGATTTCCTCATTACACGTACGTACATGTTATCTATACGCTCACTTGCATTCGCTATTAAATAGTAAAGACATACCATTTGTACACCTTGATGGACTATTATGCATATATGACGCACTTAATCGTGCCATTTATGACGTACTTGATTATCATGTCAGTCCACATGTGCCATTGCTGATTATGCCGTCATGCGATTGGTTGATAAACCAAATTCATCCATTCAGATGCTTACTAAAAGACGGTTGCCCCTTTCGTGTCAGACATACTTCATTTGCTTATGACGTCAGCATAAGCATGCCGTTTTATGATCAAGGCGTCAGCGGCCTGAGTGAGAGCTAGGTCGAATGCGTCTATTTGCCGCGGTTTGGCGTCTATGCGTCTAGTATGTGCAGGATTCAGGCGGTCCGGCTTGTGGTACATAGAGCACTACACCGCATGGAATCGTCGCATGAAGGCGATGGGATGGAAACTGGTAGTATATTGCCAACTAGCTTAGTGCTAAAAATCAGAGTACACGCATGTCTCTTCGATTTCTTTATCTTCAAACCATTAGTGATTATGTTCACATTACCTCATGTTCAAATGTCGTGTTTCGCTCATGGCTGTGAAACATAACACCACTGTATAATGCAGACAATTGCCATTCTCGTCTAAACGCTACGGGGAAATGTGGACCGTTATGTTACAGCAGTTCTGGATGCAAGCTTCATTGCCAATTCGCACGCAACAACGCGATTCCTCGACCCGATTTCACAGTGTTGTGATGCCATACTGAACGGTTACGGTCTGTCACAGGTATATGACGTCACAAGCAACGGACCTTTCCAGTTTATCTATCCATCTTCCGACGGCATAATCAACTACGTGACGTGTAGAATGAATAACGTCATAATCGGTGATGTCATGAATGACGTAGCTAAGTTCACCAAGCGTTGTTTTACGAATTGTATGTTTTCAATATTAAATAAATATGCTGTTGACTATTTTGAAACTCATTTGACTGGGCGCTGTTAGTCAGCAACTGCCCCTAGTCAAATTAGTTTCAAAATATTTAACAGCCTACCTGTATAGTTTTCTCGAACTGATAGTCAGAAAGTTCAGATATTGATTGATTCCAGCACGAGCGAGGTGTGGGTGGAGATTAGCCAGACGTGGGCGGGGCATAGCCAAAACTGGAAATGTACATTATGCCACCTATTATATGGCATTACACACCGTCACGAGTGTACGAATTGAATGTTTTTGATAACATTTCAATGTAATAAACATTCTGTTGAATATTTTCAATCTAATATGCTAGAGAGCTGTTGTTATCCAATAATGACAGCTAGTACTGTACTGGTATGTGTGTCTTTCCATAACGTGTACTCGGCAGTGCTAGGTACCTCAAGAGATTAGAAACAGCGTGTTCGTACACGGAAATAGATGCAAAGCAATTCTGTATGATGACGGTTTTCTCAATTTGTCTCAGACAGGAATGAGTTAAAACAATTTCCCTTATCCATTGGGGTATAGTATCCTAGTATAATCAGTATTCCTATATTTAAAGGTACATATTCACAACTGTGTTGGGAAACTAAGTCATCAAGGATACAGAGGCAACTCTGATTATGTCTACCCGTCTTCAAACAAGAAACTGTGCTCGACATCCTCGGACGACGCATTCTTCCCAGGGGCTTAACATAGCTACGTGCAATGTACGTGGTCTGAGTGCAACATCAAAGAGGCAAACCTGAGGTGCAGACTGTGAACACTATAACATCGATACTGGATGCATTCAAGAGACTAAAGTAGCTAAACACTCAGAGCAGCAACTGCAGACAGGCCATAAGCTAGTTCTCATGGGGCAAAAACAGGCCACATGCCGGGGCTTAGGATTCGTAAGCGGATCAAAGGTCTTGGATCATGTCATTAGTTTTGGATACGTCAGGGATCGCGTTGCATTCATCGGCCTGGCTATGCCTATGCGCAAACACACCGCCACTAAGTGTCGAATTATCAACGCATACGGCCCAACTACCGAAAAAGCCAAAGAGAATCCAGCAATATTAGATTCCTTCTATGCAGAACTGAGTCCCGCCATTACAATCCCAGCTAGATGGCAACTGTTCGTGTGTGGAGATTTCAACTCCAAGCTGGGTAAACTCGGAATTGCAGACAAAAGTTCAGGACTTGGCTCATGCATGGGATCCTATGGAGAGGGCACACGCAACAGCAATGAAGATGCACTGGTGGTATTCCTTAGGTCCAATGGCCCATTTGTCACACATACTGCTTTCAAACACCCATGCCGTCACCGGACAACATGGGCTGGACACATTACTGATCGCAAAGCCCCAACAGGTTCTAAGGTTACAACAGCTGTCTTCAACCAAATAGGCTTCACACTATGCAAGACAGATGCAAAACCCTTGCTCCGGAACGCTCGTTCGTATGGAGGCACAGACCTCAAGTCTAACCATAAGCTAGTCATCACACGCCTTCAGATGAACGATCTCTACCTAATATATAAACACCATACCAGGCAAGAGGGTAGAGACACCTACAACCTACCCAAGCTCATCAGCGACACTGACACTCAAATGTCATACAAAATAGCCCTCAGGGAGCAGATAGCTAACATCGATGTCAGCTCCGATCCAAACGAAGCCCTAACCAAAATACTGAAATCTAGAGAATCATCCACCACCAGCACCATAGGTGCTCCTAAAAACAACCAAACGAGATATATTGACGACCCTCTAGTAGTAAAACTGTCAACAGAGCAGAAAGCGGTACGGCTGCACATCTATCAAAGTGGCCAAAGTGAAGACAGCACCAAACTACGCCGGGAGCGCAATACTATTCTGCGCCACATTAGCGAACGCTTACACGATCATGTTATTCAACAGGCAGACTCCCTAACAGATGAAATAACTGCCACGGATGACTGTCACAAAATGTTTTGGGCAGTCCGAGCCCTGAGAGTTACTGACTACACACCACCACTCACTGTACACAACTCTGAAGGACACTTTATCGGGACTGACCAGAGAAAAGCCGTTGCGATCCGAGAATGGTTCAAGGAACAGTTCACTGACAACGATGATGAGTCCTTGCACCGGTTCTCAGGAGACCACAGGCCATATTAACACCAATTAAAACAGCAGAATTTGAGAAGGCACTTAAAGCCCTGACAAATGGGCGTGCATCTGAACCTGATGGCATGGGCAATGTACTATTCAAATATGCAAGTGGCAACATCTCAAAACCGATCACGCACCTAATCAATTCAAACATAAAATTGTTAAAATTGTATATTTTTAGCGGCTTAAATCATAATGAAACGAAATAAATCTTAACATATTATGGTATTGCACGCGCCCCTAATTCAAATTCACAACTAAAAACTCATATTGATTTATACGTAATGAAATCTTCATGTGTTAAGGTTTATTTCCTTTTATTACATCTAAGCATACGATTTAAGCCTGTAAAAGGCTACAATTTTAACAATTTTATTTTCAAACATTTTGGTGTGAAATTGTACCCTTAATCAAGCTGTGGATTAAGATAAGAGTCTCATATTTTAAAGCCGGTACTAAGTCAATGCATTCATCCATTTCCTCACTCAATCATATGAAATCATAATCAACTACACGACGTCATGAATGATTCGATTAAAGCCGTCTTTAACGCTTAATAGTCCGACACATTGTACAAATTGTATGTGTTTATTATTTAAGAAACATGCTGTTGAATAGTTTGAAACTAATTTGATCGGGCGCTGTTACTGCCATAGACAGCAACAGCACCCAGACAAATTTGTTTCAAAATATTCAACAGCTTACCTCGAGCTTTCTCGAAATTGATAGTCAAGGAGTTCAGAGATCGATCGATCCCAGCACAATCATATCTAGCTAAGCTCCATCCATGCTTCGCCCGTGTTGGGATCGATCAATTTAAAATTCGTACACCAACTCTTAGTCCGGCATCAATACTATATGCGTTCTGATATGAACTTTTTTCTACGTCATTCATATCGGCATTGATTAGGACGTCATCCTACACGCCCAGTAAGTGATTATGACGTCATATTATGGATGGATAAACTGGAATGGTCCATTCTAAATAATAATAAATTGTATCTCATGTCAACCATCGCCAGATGCTGTCACAGGAGGAATAGTCTTGGTCATTTGGCAATAGTTATATGTGTATTAAATGCAATTGAACATTCATTTTTAGTTATGCCCCGCCCATCCCAATCTACGTTCCACCCACACCTCGTCGGTGTTGGGATTGATCGATCTCTGAAATCATTGACTATCAATTTCCAGAAAACTATACAGATACGTTGTTAAATATTGTGAAACTAATTTGACTTGGCGCTATGGCAACAACGTTCAGTCAAATTAGTTTCAAAATATTGAACATAATGTTTATTAAATGGTAAAGACGTACAATGTGCCTTCCATTTTAGCTGTGCCCGTCCATCTGCAGATAATCTCCAACCACTCAGATTGATGTGTCAAATGACCAACGATGTATATATCTACAAAATAACAAAATTACCGTTAGGTTGAGCACTAACAGGACTGATCTACGAGGCCAGTTGCCCGGCCACACACCGACTATGGTATCGTAAACTTATGTCGCTACAAACATCCCCGAATGTCTCCAAAACATCCCCGAATGTCTCCAAAACATCTCCGAATGCCGCCAAAACATCCCCGAATGTCTCAAAAACATCCCCGAACGGCTCCAAAACATCCCCGAATGTCTCCAAAACATCCCCGAATGCCGCCAAAATATCCACGAATGTCTCCAAAACATTTCCGAATGTCTCCAAAACATCTCCGAATGCCGCCAAAACATCCCCGAATGTCTCCAAAACATCCCCGAATGGCTCCAAAACATCCCTGAATGTCTCCAAAACATCCCCAAATGGCGCCAAAATATCCCCGAATGTCTCCAAAAGATTTCCGAATGCCTCCCAAACATCCCCGAATGTCTCTAAAACATTTCCAAATGTCTCCAAAACATCCCCGAATGTCGCCAAAACATCCCGGAATGTCTCCAAAACATCCCCGAATGCCTCCAACACATCCACGAATGGGTCCAAAACATCCAAGAATGGCTCCAAAACATCCCCGAATGTCTCCAAAACATTTCCGAATGCCTCCAAAACATCCCCGAATGTCTCCAAAACATCCCCGAATGTCTCCAAAACATTTCCGAATGCCTCCAAAACATCCCCGAATGTCGCCAAAACATCCCGGAATGTCTCCAAAACATCCCCGAATGCCTCCAACACATCCACGAATGGGTCCAAAACATCCCAGAATGGCTCCAAAACATCCCCGAATGTCTCCAAAACATTTCCGAATGCCTCCAAAACATCCCCGAATGTCTCCAAAACATCCCCGAATGTCGCCAAAACATCCCGGAATGTCTCCAAAACATCCCCGAATGCCTCCAACACATCCACGAATGGGTCCAAAACATCCCAGAATGGCTCCAAAACATCCCCGAATGTCTCCAAAACATTTCCGAATGCCTCCAAAACATCCCCGAATGTCTCTAAAACATTTCCAAATGTCTCCAAAACATCCCCGAATGTCTCCAAAACATCCCCGAAGTTCGCCAAAACATCCCCGAATGTCTCCAAAACATCCCCGAATGGCTCCAAAACATCCACGAATGGCTCCAAAACATCCCCGAATGGCTCCAAAACATCCCCGAATGTCTCCAAAACATCCCCAAATGTCGCCAAAATATCCCCGAATGTCTCCAAAAAATTTCCGAATGCCTCCAAAACATCTCCGAATGTCTCCAAAACATCCCCGAATGTCTCCAAAACATTTCCGAATGCCTCCAAAACATCCCCAAATGTCGCCAAAATATCCCCGAATGTCTCCAAAACATTTCCGAATGCCTCCAAAACATCCCTGAATGTCTCCAAAACATCCCCGAATGTCTCCAAAACATTTCCGAATGCCTCCAAAACATTCCAGAATGTCTCTAAAACATTTCCAACTGTCTCCAAAACATTTCCGAATGCCTCCAAAACATCCCCGAATGTCTCCAAAACATCCCCGAATGTCTCCAAAACATTTCCGAATACCTCCAAAACATCCCCGAATGTCTCCAAAACATTTCCAAATGTCTCCAAAACATTTCCGAATGCCTCCAAAACATGCCCGAATGTGTGTAGGCTATGTTCATGGATGAACTGTTACTGATACACGCGGATGAAGATGGACACCAAATTGCCGTGCATGAGGCATATAAATATTGTACATCAACACTATTTCTCAATCGTGCTGGTGCTTATTTCTTTACACTAGTACACTTTATTATTAGCAATATCTAGAAACAATCTGTTACTAAAGCATATTACGTGATATTCAATTACGTGGTACCGTGTGTAAGCTGATGCCTCGATCACGTGCTCAACAGGCTGCCTGTCTATAGTTAGTCTTCTATTAGGATATTGGGAATTCAGTATTCAAAGTAGATCAATCGATCCCTATACGAGCAAAACATGGGCGGTGCTTAACCTGATATGGGCGGGGCAGAGCTAGAATGGGCGGGTATAACTAGAAACTCAAACAGTGTCCATTTTATTGCATTATTTTTGTTAATCGCTGTACAGTTTCACTGGCATGTGTGCTGATCAATGCGCATACACTATAACGCACCTTACTGGACCGATATTCGGCCGATAGGTTCAGTATAGGCATTGTATCGGCCCGGCATTGGCCCAGTAAGCTGCTCTATCAGGATAGGCTTATACTGATAATCGCAACATCTTATTGTGTTAGATTTACACTTATTTTTTATTTGGATCGATTGAAATTTGCGGCGGCGACGACGACGAGATGGTGATGCCGATAACATGGCTGATAGGCAAACTAAAATACATAATTACATTTTTCAAAAAGGTTTAAATCATGCGGCCATGTGCGCGCGTCCGAGTATATTGGTTATCGCGTCCGTCCATAGAGAGCGGCCTTATTAAACTAGTAAGATATGAGATGATATCTATTGGATTAATTGTTCAACATTATGCAAGAGATAACTATGGCGTTGCTTGTGCGTTTCAAATCTATATTTATTATGATTCTCGACCAATCTGCCGGCGAAATGAGCGAGCTTGATTGCATATCCTCTCGCCATCGTCGCAAATCACTGTTATCTTGCAATTGCGAATCTTTCATAAATCCCAGCGCCGGCGAGCGCGGGAACATCCAATCACGTCGTCACTTCCCTAAGGATGCTAATAGGGAACATATTTTATTAATGATAGCTTGACGAACGTAACGCAAATTGCTGGAGATAATGCTGCTGAATCAGAGTCCTGTGAGTGGTATTCTCCGTGAGCTGGTGAAATGCCGTTACAAGAAAACCACGCACCCACACACGCACACGCACGCACACGCACAGAGTAGAACAGAAGGAACTCAGGCGCGTACACACACTAACACGCAGACGAGCACACCCATATATATGAGCTAACACAAACAATCACACATTAAAGTTCTCATCTATTCATAAAAGATATATATATATCCTAGCTAAATTTAGGACTATTTGTTACTTTATGGATACTTTAACTAACTTGGACTATAGCCGTCATTTTATATCGATATGTGCTGGCGACATTATTTCAGACTCTATTGTCTTCGCCGGTGAGCAATTGTTTGTACAAAATCATTACCAGAACTTTAAGAAACACGCACGCCCGCGCACACACACACGCACGCACGCACGCACGCACGCACGCACGCACGCACGCACGCACGCACGCACGCACGCACACACACACGCACGCTTACGTACGCACGCAGACAGGCGCGCGGATAGGCACGCACGTACGTACGCACACACCATCGTACGGCCTCACATAGCATACGCACGCACTCGCGCGCGTGTGCGTGACGGTTTATATTAGGAGATATCACGGGATTAGTTAGCGAATATCGCAAGCATATGAAATAGTGTTAAATGTCCACGGCGCGTGCTTCTACGTCGACGAAAGCGATTGCTGTCATCGTCTCCAGATTGCCAATGGACAACGTTTATCGCTTAGATGAAGCGGGATAATCCCGGACAGAAATGCTTTAGCGCACTGACTACCCATCCGTATAAACCATATCACGCACAGTTTCCAACAGAACTGTAATCGAGTAATCTCATAGATTGGCACAAATAAAAAGGCACTGGTGATACTAAGTCCAGTTACCATGTGGTTTCCTATTGCAAAGGCACTTCCACTTATTAGGAGAAGTTTGCGTCCCACAAAGCCACCATGTACAATTCTTGAAACGTGTCCACGTCAGATTGGATGCACGGTGCAGCTCAGAGATACACTCCGTGGTTACAGAACAAAATAAATGGCGCGGTTGAAGATTTTGAACATACGTCAATTGTAAGTCATCTTTCAATCCAGTTATGTTCAACTTATTCAACAGACCATTTCTTAGTAGATAACATGTTTCTGTTTTTGTTTTGGAAACACGTTAACTTATTTTTTAGCTGTACTGTACGCGGTAATATGAGTCATGCTGAGAATGGAGACAGCATGTGTTGAACAAGTTAGTCCGAGTACTCTGTCACGAGAGTGACGAGAGGCGTGTATACTACTAACATGTCGTACCTTAGATGGCCACCTGAAAAGATCAATGGGCGGCTGATGCCTCCCAATCATGTCCACATATGCTACTATGTAACCGCGATAATGGGGGAGTGTGTGTGTGTGTGTGTGTGTGTGTGTGTGTGTGTGTGTGTGTGTGTGTGTGTGTGTGTGTGTGTGTGTGTGTGCGTGTGTGTGTGTGTGTGTGTTTGACGTTAAGCAAAGCTCCATGCCATCTTAGTGTACCCTATGTCATCGTAGCGTACCCTTTGCCATCTTAGCGTACCTCATGGCATCTTAGCGTACCCTATGGCATCTTAGCGTACCCTATGACAGCTTAGCGTCCCCTATGACAGCTTAGCGTAGCCTATGACATCTTAACGCACCCTACGGCAGCTTAACGTTCCCTTTGTCATATTAGCGCCCCCTATGGCATCTTAGCGTACCCTATGGCAGCTTAGGGTATCCTATGCCACCTTCGGTTAGCCTATGTCATCTTAGTGTAGCGGGCTATGCTATCTTGGGGTAGCCTATGCCATCTTAGGGTAGCCTATGCCATCTTACGATAGCCTATGCCATCTTAGGGTAGCCTATGCCATATTAGGGTAGCCTATGCCATCATAAGATAGCAGGCTATGCCATCTTATGGTAGCCTATGCCATCTCAGGGTATCCTATGTCATCTTAGAATAGCCTATGCCATCTTAGGGTAGACTATGCCATATTAGGGTAGCCTACGCCATCTTAGGGTAGCAGGCTATGCCACCTTAGGGTAACCTATGCCATCTTAGGGTAGCCTATGTCATCTTAGGGTAACCTATGCCATCTTAAGGTAGCCTATTGCCAGCTTAGGGTAACCTATGTCATCTTAGAGTAGCCTATGTCATCTGAGTGTAACCTATGCCCTCTTAGGGTAGCCTATGTCATCTTAGGCTAACCTATACCAGCTTAGGGTAGCCTATGTCATCCTAGGGTAGCCTATGCCATCCTAGAGTAGCCTATGCCAGCTTATGGTACGAAATACTGCTTACGTAATTGAGGGAAGAAATATGTGAACGAAAAAGTGTGTCACGAACATGAATCGATTGTATGTCTTTGTTAAATTTTAAATTTCAAATTTAATATACATTCAGCATACTATTGTGCAACTGATTTGCTTGGGAGCTGTTGTTGTCACGTTGGTTTCAAAATATTCAATAACCCACCTGTATAGATACCTTGGCGTTCGATGCTGGATAGTCAGGTGTCAAAATCGATTCCAACATGCGCGAACTTGGGCGGGGCTTATCTAGAAATGCGTGTGCGTGTGGTAATTAACCATTAAAGAAGGGGTATTTATTTGCATATTTGAGGAGCTATGCCTGGTATATGCAGGGTATAAGGACAAGGAAATCGGAGCAGCATATAAATTATAAAATAGTAGGACGGCGTCGACAATGGACCTTTCCATTTTTAGCTATGTCCCGCCCATCTCAATCGAAACTCCACCCATACCACGCCCGTGTTGTGATCGATCGATCTCTGAACTCCCTGACTATCAATTTCCAGAACACAGTTAAGCTGTTGAATATTTTGAAACTCATTTTATGGGTGCTATGGCAGCAACAGCGCCCAGTCAAATTAGTTTCAAAATATTCAACAACGTGTTTATTAAATAGTAGAGACATACACGTCTTACAACGCGTCGGATTATTAAGAGTTAAAGACGGTCCTAATGGAAACATTTATGACGGACTGATTTATGACGCCATCGTGCACGCCGTTTAGCTGATTATGACGCCATATGACGTCATTACTCTGCAAAGGTTCATTGGGGGCGTAATGCTGTCCGTGATATTCTTAGAAACGCAGCTTTCGTATTAGTACCCGGATATTTGATGAGTGGAAACTAGCTAACCTCATCACAAGTTCTTATACACGCGTTTGCAATAATCACCAGTACATGCCATGGACATAATATGCAAATGTAATAATCTCAATATCCCATAGTGCAAAACCCATTGCGTATCAATAGCATGCCGTGATTAACGAATAATTGAACAGCATGCAGCGCTAGCAGTATATATATAACCGGCGATGAAATCGTTTACTGATCGCGCAATTGGAAGCGGTCCAAATGATGGCAATCAGCGGGCGCTGTTATACAAATCAGTTCACCGACACACTCGTGACGCCGAGGATCTGTGCGCTATGGGTGTCCATCAATCTGATATCCGTGGCTATGTACGTACGTGTACAAGACAAATCTACGCTGACTCTAGTCGGCAGTCTCAGACAAATGGCAGGTTGTTTAATATCAATGGATGGTTTCAATATATCACTGAATATATGACGCCACACTCAATTACGTCACGTGTAAGCTGGCGTTGTGATTAATTAAAATGCGCAATGAATGACTTATGTAGGTCCACCATGGGCATTGAACAACCCGTCGCGTGCAAGAATTGTATGTTTTAGTGGGTTTACTATCTAATAAGTATTATGTTGCGTTATTGCCGCCATAGGTAGCAGCAGCACCCAGCTAAATTGATTTCAAAATATTCAACAGCTTATCTGTACAATCACCTTTAAATAGGATGCTGCTCAGTCGGGGATCAAAGTATATAAGTTGTCCCCCAACGCGTGGGAGGAGTGGAGCTATGAATGGGCGAGGCTTAGCTCTAAATGAGCGGGGCAAAGTAAGGTATGGGTCTTTCTATTCTTGGTTCTGTCGAATAGCATTCCCTTGCTATCTAAGCGCGGGGATAGATTCACTCAATCTAGACAGAGGAGGCGGTAGCTCAGGCGGTAACGAGCAGTGGTATGAGCTGTTCTGCCAACTGACGGTCGCTGGAAACATAGGCAATCTCCTCCCCTCCTTGTTACCTCTCTCCACCCAGGAGTATAAATGGGTACCAGCGTAAAGCTGGGGGAAGTTACCAATAATAGACAGAAATAAAATCATCCTAGAATAGCGTGAATGAGAC
The DNA here is from genome assembly GCA_034401795.1 of Chaetoderma sp. LZ-2023a. Taxonomy (NCBI): domain Eukaryota; kingdom Metazoa; phylum Mollusca; class Caudofoveata; order Chaetodermatida; family Chaetodermatidae; genus Chaetoderma; species Chaetoderma sp. LZ-2023a. Next base: position 174,184,190 of record CM067359.1, read on the forward strand.
CTGGAATCGGAGGCTCGATAGACGCCAATCAAACCAAGAACTTCTTCACTCCATCTAGCCATGTTGATATTGCGTGCTGTGACTTACCAGGACCTGGTGTTACTCATTTCACTTTTCAAACTCCAACGTTAAATTTCAAGAAGACTAGAAAGCGCGTGGATATCGTGACTCTCGTGTGACTGATACACGTTGTTGCTATGGCCAACAGCAGCAGCTCCCATTCACACCGGTTTGAAACTATCTCTCAGAATAGTTCTTAAATCTGCCTGCAAGTGTTCAAGTGATTAAGTAGTTTAACACATTGCGTTTTGGCCGGAGAGTCGAGAAAAATGGAAACTATCACTTACAATGGAACAATATATTACGCTGAGTATGTTGACCCACTTATGAAAACATAAACTTGCGGAATACCAAAACTAACATCTTCACCAAGATAACTGAAGCTTGTAATTCAGCGTGTACCATAAGAATCCGCCTCTCCGTATCATAGTAACGGTGCAGGAAAGATGCTGAAGATTTTTTATATATATATCCTTACTTTTGAAGAAGTTGTGATTGTGTCTGAATCAGTATGACTTACCAAAAGCCCATTACCAAAGTCATTATATATATATATATATATATATATATATATATATATATATATATATATATATATATATATATATATATATATATATATATATATATATATATATATATATATATATATATATATATATATATCCTTACTTTTGAAGAGGTTGTGATTGTGTCTGAATCAGTATGCATAGCTTATTAACTCTTAAGCTGTTTCTATGGTATATTCGTGGCGTTTAACTTACCGGATGTGCTTTTTAGGTCTTATGTGTGATGGACCCGGAAGTGCACATTATTTTGCTGTTCGTGCAGCATAAGTGTGCGATACGTTTTGTACTTTCATGCCAGACCTGCGCCATTTGCTTGTGAGGTTAGCTAACACGTGACGTATTTTTTATCGTGACGCCAGATACTTGAGGGGCCCATCGGATGCCTCTATTGCTGTCGGAATAAGGTAAACATAAGATCAATACGCGCGCATTTCTAAGATTTTATAATATAATATTGAAAGATGTATACCTGGTAATAGACACGCGTTGTCATTTTGCGAGTGCGCATGCACGTGTGCCAATCGTGGTAGTAATGGGCGGTGTATCTATTCACTGTTTTATCGGCCTCGTCTAAGGAAATCATGATAATGCTGTCCATAGGATAAAGATACTGGAATCAATATATACCTTGGTATTGGGATTTTGGTAATTCCGCGTTCTATATATATATATATATTATATATATATATATATATATATATATATATATATATATATATATATATATATATTGAACGCTGAATTACCAAAATCCCAATACCAAGGTATATATTGATTCCAGCCCACATCCGACAGCATATTTATTAAATAGTTATTATCTACCTTGTAATTCTGAACGTGACATCTAAGAGTGCATTGAATATAATATGTCACATTACATGTGTTAGTTATTAACCATAACAGATTGCCTGTGCTATACAATCAATGTATTTTCTCTATAATCCATAGCTGAGAGCTATATGCGACGGCTGTTCTTAATGCTGTTGAGTATGTAGTTATTAAATATATATGTAAAGCAATGCAATTACGTCTGATTGCATTATCCTCGGGCCTTCCTAGCTGAACACACGCACCCGTATCGATTCGGGTATATTTTACATTTGTGAATTTTAATTAAATTTTTCTCTCGAGCCATGTGTTTGACTAGTGAAACCGAATCCCGGCGCATAGCCTAAAGCATAATTGGTCGATGTGAGCCGGTATTAATTTGAGAAAAAAAAATCAATAGAATATAAAGTGATATAGAATCATAACGCCCCTAGGGCTATATAGGGCCAAACTTGTCTGAAGTGGTGCATCTCCGTTCCACGATGCCTACAGCCAGTAGAATTCATTAAGTATTAATTGATATTGCGCTAAATGAATGTATACGGAATGGACCTTTCCAAGTGTGTCCATCCATCATATCACTTGCTGTTGTTGTTGTTGTTGTTGTTGTTGTTGTTGTTGATGATGATGATGATGATGATGACGTTGTTGTTGTTGCTGTTGTTGTTGTTGTTGTTGTTGTTGTTGTTACTTTGATAACCTTAAAAATCTACATAGTTTGCTGAGGACTGGCCTGTTGCATATTCCAAATAAACCTTGTGTCTTTTCTGTATTATTGTCTCTTACATAGTATTCTGGGATAAATCGCTCTCTTTCATTCTGCTATTTGCTACAGTAAAAAAGGTAGCAAATTTCATCTTCTATAATATTGCATACAATGCATAATCTTTCATTCCGGTCGATGCCCGCCCCTCTTTGTGACTCAATTGCCAGTTTGTGATTAAGTGTCCTGAAGTGACATACGTTTATAGCATTGCCGCATGACAGTAATTTTAAGTAGCTTTCAAACTGAAACTTGAATTGTATACCTTTGTGAAACGTTAACCTAGTTGATTCGTATAGCTGTCTCGTGCATTTGTCTATGTATTGTTGTTCCAAGACTTTCTTTGTTTGACTGACTACGTTATTTATGTTTATGTTTTCAGAGTTGAGCACATGCCGCTGACCTGTTGCCTCTAGGATAGTTTTGATTGTGTTAATCCAATTAACTTGTATCTGTCGTTGGGTAATGACATCTAGACATAAATAATAAAGAATTGACGAGCGTTTCCCGTATCCTGCATTTACTATCCCTCCCCAAAACCTAACCATGTTACATTTAATTTGTACATCTAAGGGCATTTTTCCCAATTTCCCATAAACCATAACATTTGGGGTACTTTTCTTCGAGCCGAGTACACTTAAAGAATTTAATATGGCATGTTTCTATCTGAGCTATAGTCCATAGTCCAACGCGCCAAACCTTATAAAACGTTTGCTTAAAGTCAACACAACAGCAATATAGCTTTTTCTTTTGTGCAAATAGGATTTCTTTAATGAGGTAGAGGGAGAGGATATTGTCTAAGGTAGACATATTTTTCCTAAATCCAGTTTGGGATTCAGAAATGATTTCGTACTTTTCTGCATATTTCTTTAGTCGTTCGTTAAGAATAGATGTAAATAATTTGCCCAAACAGCTTAACAATGTTATTGGATGGTAATTCGTTGGGTCTAGTGGATTTCCTTTATTTTATATTTATATAGGTATTATTTTTCCCAAAAGCCAGTCAGTCGGTACAACCCCTGTTTCAAAAGTTTGATTAAATAGCATTTCGTATATAGGGAGCATGAGATCAACGGTGCTTTTAATATATTCATTATAAATATTGTCATCCCCACCTGCCTTCCCATTTGCGAGTTTAGTTATTCGTTCCTTTATTTCTTCACTTGTAATTGGTACGTCCAGTTCAGCGCACTCAGTTATATTGTTGACTGGAATATCACTTTGATCTGTATCAAGTTCCACTGTATTTACATTTGTAAAGTGTTGAAATAAGGTTTCCAATTCAATTTTCGTGGTATTTTCTTCTTTATTTGTTTGTTTATTGAACACTTTCCATAAGGCCTTACTATCGCCTTTGTGCAAGCGACGTAAATCTGCATGCAGCTGATAACGCTTATTTTGTGCATATGTTCTTATTATTCTTTTATAACTCTTGCTAGCTCTTTGTAGGCTTTGTCTATTTACTTCAGTTTTATTTAGAGTGTACCGCTTTTTCGCTTTGTGATATTCCCACCTTTTTTCATTACAGTCTTTGCCAAAGCATGGTTGGGAGTTTTTCTTGCGTTTACCGTGATAATGTTTTTTCCCGCCCAAATGAGTTTTCTGCACTTTCAAGGAACAAATTTTCAATCATACTAATCGTCTTATTTATATTACTGTGACCATCGCCATTTTGAATTTCCAGTGCGCTATTTTTGATATCCTCGAAGCTATCTCGGCCAAAATTATCCACAAAACTAGACTTCTTTTGTTCTATCCATCTAATTGGTTTTGTTTCGTTGTTGTTGTTTTTGTTGTTGTTGTTGTTGTTGTTGTTTTTGTTGTTGTTGTTGTTGTTGTTGTTGTTGTTGTAGTTGGTGTTATTGTGTGTTACGCTCAAATGAAGACCACAATGTGGAGATAATAGGGTCAAAATTGTAAACTTCAAATTGCTTTGGTACTTCTATACATTTCCTATTCCCTATTGCATACTCGATTAAGCTTTAATTTGTGGACGGCACCCTGCCCATGAGTTTATCTTTTCCCAGCCTCCCATTAACTATAAACATGTTCACAATTTTACAAAGTTGAATTAGTTTCCGTCCACATGTATGTTTACGTCCTTCGCATTCGCTTCTTCTATCCTTGGGTATTCCTGTCATTGTAAGCCTTAGGAGGTCAGAATTTGGAGCGTCACTTATGCCGAAATTCCATAATGTAAAGTCGTAATACTCTTCGTAATCACTGGCTTCCCATATTTTAGCATTGAGGTCCCCTATTATACAAACTATGTCAAACGATTTACCAAGGTTTATTATGTCTTGTTCAATTTTATCATATGCATCGTTTGTATAATATATTGATGATTCTGGTGGAATGTATGTTATTCCGAGTAACGTGTCCCCTGAGTAATTCGTTAGTTCTTTACTAATTTGTAACCATGGAACGAAGTCATTCTCTGTCTCATATTCTGCTTTACGGACGTACTGTCTCAGGCTTTCCTTTATTAAGACTCCATATGTATTGGTTCGAGTTTGTGTTAAAAGTACTAGTTAGGTATTAAAACATAATCTGTATCATTTAGCTTTGTCTCGTTTAAACAGATGATGTCATGCGCATTTACGAATTCATAGAATTCAGTAACAACAGTAACTTTGATTTTAGGCCACATACGTTTAATGATGCAATGTGCAACACGCCGCTGTTGTTGTTGTTGTTGTTGTTGTTGTTGTTGTTATTGCCGTCGTCGTCGTCATCGTTGTTGTTGTTGTTGTTGTTGTTGTTGTTGTTGTTTCCGCCGCTTCCGTCCACATGTGCAACGCTGTCATTATCGTTGTTGCTGTTGCCGATGTCGTTGCTGCCGTCGTCATTGTTGTTGTCGTCGTAACTGTCGTAGTCGTCATCGTCGTCATCATCACCCTCGTCGTTAATCTTGTTTGTGGTGCTTTTGTTGGTGATAGCTGTAGTATTGACATGGTGGTAGTGTTGATGGTAGTGTTCGTCATTCGTCATGCAGCTGCTGCTGAACAGTATATGTTAAATAAAAAAATACTGGTTGTTAGTATCGACACAAAATTAGAAATCCAACACTTTACGATTCTGGTAGGAGCATTGATAAACCAGTATTTGTATTGCTGACACCGATACTAGAAAAAGTGCAACACGTATCGCTGCCGATACTCCTACGGAACTCGTTTCCACAATTGGTCCGGCATATGTAACCCCCATCCTCCACCCAGCCCCTTGCAGATGCATCATACGTATATGCACATGTTTCCAATGTTGATTTTATATATTTTCGTGTGGATTAATTAATGATTGGTTGGCTCCCCACCGGCGCTGTGTGCGCCACGCCTATGCGATACTGTATCCAAAGATGTATGTCTGTTGTAGAACTGTCATTTTCAATGTGGGCTCGGTATTAGGTGAGCACTCATCGAGTAACATACGTTATCAGGGTCTGTCTTTTTTGCGAATAATGTTTATGTGCACGAAGATTCCGAGTTTTAAAACTACTTATTTAGTAATAAGAAATACATATGACATATGCCATTATGAGCGCGGTACTGATCCAGGAGCCAGGAGAGGACGTCATTGCATAAATCTGCTAAGCGTGCTACGAGGTGACCTCAAGAAAGCAGGACTCGGTTCACTCAAGTCAAGAATGGATTTGAGGAAGCTAAGGATTTCTGCCGAGGACAAGACACAGTGGACAAAAGCGAAGAAGGACGGATTGCAGCTGTAGAATGCGTCTACTAGTACAACAGCCGCAGAATACAGTAATCATACATACTGATCCAGACTGATTCTTATATTACAATAAAATAGGAATACCTTCACAGAAATAGTTATTGTCAGCGTCCATATATCTTTTAAAGATTATCTTTAATTATCGACTTTATTAAATACCAAATCGCATGCTCAATTTCATTATTGTCCTGCTTCATTATGTTGTTGCTCCGTTGAATACGTACGTTCATTTTCCTCAGAACGTAGTGATTCAGCCAAACACCATACAGTAAATTAAGACTTAACACACTAATTGACAACTGTATGGATTCACGCTAAAACTCCTCCAAACGGGTCTATTTGAGTAAGTACTCAAGCTCCATTTTGCTTAACACTGAAAGTCTGCATTTAAATTTCAAACCAACTGTAAGACAATATCTTGAAGATTTTGAAACACGTTTGGATGGAAAATGTTGTTGCGTTATGCAGCAACAGCTTACGGACGCCCTTCTTTCAAAATCACCAACATGTTGTAAAGGCCTGCCCTAAGTGATTAGTTGCATTGAAATTGTGAGTTGTTCTTCTTCTTCTTCTTCTTTTCGATCGCTGGTAACACACTTGGAGAGCCGTTCTCAAGATGAAATCTGTGGTTTTCTGCAGTTCTTCCACAGGCCCAAACAGCTTTTCAAGAAAAGAGGTTGACAAAGGCCAGATCTCTTCTCTCAGCAGCTGATACGTACTACAACATTGAAGTATGTGCTCTGTGGTATGTTCTGCTTCTCCACAAGGACAAGCGCGCGATGTCGTAAGGTGGAACCGCCTGTACATGTATTGGTTTAGTCTGTTATGTCCAGTTCTGAGACGAAAAATGGCCTCGAGAGATGGTGGTAGGCATCTTCTGATTGAGGTGTTCTATAGAGTAACTTGATGATAATCTTTTATCTCTGTATGCGTAACCATGTTTTCTGTCTGATTCTCTTCTGCACCCACCTTTGCCATCCTGTCTGCTTCCTCATTTCCTTGGACTCCACAGTGTGAGGGGATCCACTGCAATGCTATCCGAAAGCATTTGATGGTTTGTAGTGCTTCCTCAAGTTGTGGCAGCTTACCTTTGGTGATAGCCTCAAGGACGGAGTGGGCATCAGATAAAAAGACAATCTGTGCAATAGGGTCTGCTGTTCTGCAGATGGTATTGGCTGCATGGACCAGTGCTTCGACTTCAGCTCTGTAGTTTGTGCAGTGTTTGCCTGTCGGTATTGCAGCTGACTCATGTTGTCCGTTTGGATACTGTATGTGCAGTCCGGCACCCCCGCTCCTAATTGCATCTCTGGCTGATCCATCTGTGTAGATCCTTATCCATGTCTCCTGGGGGTACATTTCTTCCAGCATGGCTAGGGTCAGGGCCTTCTTGCTCACATCACTGTGTTCATCTTTGGTTGTGAGATGAGGGACTGTGGTGCGAATAGCGTTGTTCTTGAAATTGCATATATATATATATATATATATATATATATATATATATATATATATATATATATATCTTTTATTCTTATTGTTTGAGTGTGACAATTCTGCCCGTGTAACGCAGCTTACTGTGTTGGAACTGGCCCAACACCAGGACTTAGGGTGGCTTGTCAAGGTGTGTGTTTACTGAGAATCGGGCTTAAGATCACTATATATATATAGGTGTTCAAGTTTTATATATGCTTATGGAATAATAAGAAATACTTGTGACAAATGTCATCATGTTCTCATTAAGGATGTACACTGATTGTTATATTACCATTAAATATGAATCTGTCCTCCTGCTTGTGCATCTGTCGAAGTTAATATCACTTTAATTATTACCTTTCATTATATTTTTCTTTCAGTAACAAATCGCATGTATAATTCCGATGTTTTCTCGCGCCATTGAATAAATACATTTCTTCAGAAAGTAGTGATTATTCCAAACGACATACGATACATTATATTATACACTAAGTACAGATGATATGGATTGATGCTAGCTGAAATACTGAACGTGATTGAGCAATTAGCAATGTCCTATTTTGCTCAACGCTGAAAGTTATTCATTATAGTTTCAAAGCAATCGTACGGCAATGTCTTGTAAATATTCGAACACAGTTGTTTCAGTAACATGCTATAGGCACCACTCAAACTCGTCAACATACTGCCTGGCATATTATCAACATGACTGATGCACGTGATCAGTTGTGTTGGAATTTAGTTGTTCTTGAAGTTGCTGATATGCCGTTTTTCTTAATTAAGTCGCGGGCGGAGTGATAATTCATGCCGATAATGGGCGCATCTGCAATGCGCAATTACAGTCTTCCACCAGCCAAGCATATGTAATGGTTTTGTGCATTGTGCTATGCAAGATGTCCATTATTCTAAATTAAGCATTTGTACAGAAAGAACACATTCTTCACGATACAATCCGGAATGATGCAGTCAGGCAGCGATAATTTCTGTGATAGTCTAAAGCTGGCATTCTATTATATTCAGTGATGTTGACGTCATCCAATCAAAGGTCAGGTTCATCGTGACCTTGATATGTTTAATGTAAAGTGGTTTGCTGAATTCAATCTGGCATCGTATGAGCATTAATAATAATAATAATAATAATAATAATAATAATAATATTCTTTATTTTGCGAGGGTAAATCGTCAGTTGCCTGATGTTAACGAGACCATCAAACATATATACACTATGTACAATAATATATAATATACACTGAATATTTGTACACAAATCGAAAAATACAAAATACAAAATTTGCTACACGATTATTAATAATAAGAAGAAGAATAGCATTATTATATTTTTTATTATGATTGCCTACTTATAGCTTGCACACCTACACTCATATAGACACACATTAACGAACAAATCTACGGACTGACAAGCAGACAATTACGCACACAATTACGCGAGCATGAACGTACGCACGCACCCACAATGGACAGACATGTAGACAGACAATCTACCTTAAACGCATTCTTTCTTCCAGGCAATTTTACAGTTAAAGCTGTTCAATATTTTGAAACTAATTTGTTCGGACTGCTGTTGTTGCGTATGGCAGCTTAGGCCGTGTTCTTAATGGATAAGCTATCAGGAATAACGCCATTCTGATGTCCAGCGTGAACACGACCTTAGAATGTAAGGAACTATTCATACAGTTGGCGGGGACTTGTTCATTGTTCATGAAGGAGCTAGGTACGTTATTTTATGAATTTATTTGAATGTGATGCCAGACTACAAGTGACTTAGGCACACGTGCATGCCTTTGTGCACACATGTGGGTACCCATTTATGTACAATTAAATAATAGTGTTAGCTAAGCTCTATCCAACATTAGCCTGAGTTGGGATCGATCAAAGCGGTAGCCCCCCCCCCCCCCCCCTAACTCCGTAAATCTGTTTCTTTATTTACATATATATATATATATATATATATATATATATATATATATATATATATATATATATATATATATATATATATATATATATATATATATATATATATATATATATATATATATATATATATATATATATATATATATATATATATATATATATATATATATATATATATATATATATATATATATATATATATATATATGTAAACCTTTATTGTGGTGTAGGTATGTTGACTGAATAATTTGAAACCAATTTGACATGATGCATTTGCTGCCTATGGCAGTAGATGCGCCTAGTCAAATTGGCTCCAAATTATCTAACAGAAAGATTATTACCAGTAAACACATACACTTCGTATAGTCTGACCGACTATTTAGCGTTCTTGTCTGACTAAGATAGTATCCATTGTTTAGTTTATTGTGACGGCAACCTGGATGTGACAAAATTGATTATGACGTCATATATTTGAGTAATACATTGGATCGTAAATGATTATGACGTCATATATGTGATTAATACATTGGATTCATTACATGTACGCAATTGACTATGACGTCATTTATTTGATTAATACATTGGATCGAAATTGATTATGATGTCATATATGTGATTAATACATTGGCTTGGATTCATTAATTGTATAAGAATTGTTTAGCGGTTTCAAAATGGCTCACTGATACACCATATAAGAAATAGACGTAGTTCTATTTTGAAAATTCCAACAATTAATTATAAACTAAAGATCTATATCGATGTAGTCTAATCTCTAGAATTAGAGAGAGAGAGAGAGAGAGAGAGAGAGAGAGAGAGAGAGAGAGAGAGAGAGGGGGGGGAGGGGAGGGGAGGGAGGGAGGGAGGGAGGGAGGGAGCGAGCGAGGGAGGGAGGGAGCGAGCGAGGGAGGGGAGAGGGAGGGAAGGATGGAGACTGAGGGAGGGAGGGTGGGGGCGGGAGGGAGGGGAGGGAGGGCGGGCGGGAGGGCAGGTGCGCGGGAGGGGGAGGGAGGGAGGGATGGAGGGAGGGAGGGAGTACATAATAAAACATATCACAGCAAGACCTCACAATGATATTAAACTATTGTGTCATGCATTAGCCGCGTGCGTATCTATATCAAGCCGATGTAGCACAATGACAGGTCTGTCAAAATCGAGAAGCTCAATGCCATTGCGACTTTGATTCCAAATTGAATATATGTAAATACACAATGTTCACTAGCTAACAACTCTATTACTCTATTGTATTTTCCTGGTACTTCAGCAATGCACGTGCATTTTAATGGGTTCTAATATGCTATTCAAAGATAGTTGGCACCATACATATCTACATTTTCCGGTGTATATACACGCGTTATCATGTTGTGGTTGGGCATGTGTATGTATCTTGGAGGGAATGGGTGGTTTATATGTTAACTGTTTTGCCATTTTCTTCTAACGCAATCTTGAGAATTATGCCACAGCATAACGACACCCTCATCTTAACCTCCGGCCAATGGCATACATTACTGCAGGTGTCCATTGCCAGCTAAAATCAGCCCACTATAATTCATGGATCCATTTCCTCACTCAATCAAATGACGCCATAATCAACTTCCCGACGTGTCTGCTGATGTCATAATCATGACGTCATAAATGATTCGATTAAGCCCCTCTTTAACTCTTAATTGTCTGACACGATGTACGAATTGTATGTCTTTGCTATTTAAGAAATATCCTATTGCATATTTTGAAACTAATTTGACTGGGCGCTGTTGCTGCCATAGGCAACAGCAGCACCAAGTCAAATTAGGTTCAACATATTCAACAGCTTACCTGTATAGTTTTCTAGAAATTGATAGTCAGGGAGTTCAGAGATCGATCGATCCCAACACGAGCACGGTGTGGGTGGCGCTTAGATGGACATGCGCGGGGTATAACAAAACTGGAAAGGTCCATTGACTCACGTTGGATTCTGGTTTTACATTTTGAGCCATGGATTACCAATTTCAAGGCGCCATTGCAGGTGCCCTGTTGAATATTTGAAACTAAATTAACAGAGAGTTGTTGCTACAGCGACAGTTCTCCGTCACATTAATTTCAAAATATTCTCCATATTGTTTATTAAATTGCAAATCGATCAAAGAGATAGAATTCGTACACTTGATGGCCTTTTCGCGCTTCGTGCCGAGGTTATAAAACATCATTTTAATCGTGACGTCAGCCTACATGTGGCAACTTCTATTATGACGGCATATACGTCAGTGGCAGATCAGATTCCCCAATTGTCTACCTTACGTCATATATAATCCATATCTGGGAGCAATAGACAACAACTGTTCTTGATGCTATTAAGTATGTAGTTATTAAATATAGAATTATGTAAGGCAATGTAATTACGTCTATAACATAGTGATTGATTGCATTATCCCGGGGCCTCGCTAGCTGAACAAACGCGCAAATATCGATTCCCGTATTGGTTACATTTCTGAATTTTAATTACATTTTTCTCTCGAAGCATGTCTAAAGCAGAACTGCTCGATGAAAGCCGTTTTTAATTTGAGAAACAAATCAATATACTATACATTGAACTAGGATCATAACGTTCGTATACCGGGTAAAACTTGTCTAAAGCTGTGGAACTAATCACATTCGCCGTGTATCTCCGTTCCACGACGCTTACAGCCATTACAATTCATTAAGAATCAACTGATATTACTCTAAATGAATGTACATGGACTTGGCTGAATAAACGAATTCTATGGAGTACTGTTCGAGTGTGTGTAACTGGTTGCTGATCGTGTGCGTGAGTGTGCGCGTGTGGGTGTGCGTGCGTGCGTGTGCGCAGCACATGTGTTTGTATCATTGCGCTCCCCCTATCTATAATAATGTGCATGACATATGCTATAAATGAGAAATATCTTGATACATATTTGACTTAATCAATGGGTGGCTACTCGTTGCTGTTGCTTGTGCAACATTTTAGTGATATATGTCAGAAAACGTCTGATTACTATACCATGCAATGGTCAATACCAGTTCGCCAACCTCTCTGATGCTATACCTTTCAGTCAGAGCAGTGGCATGCTGACACCGCCTACTGGGCTGGTACTGAACCAATACCGGCCTCAATCACGTGACGGCCCGGTATTGGCGCAGCATCCGGCCATGAACATGGGCCATCCGGGCGTCTCTTTCTTGAGAATCAGGTGTAAGAGCATTATGTTTTCGTGGTTTAAAATGCATATTCAATTACTGTAAAATGCAAGCTACAAATGCCACTAGGCGCTCATTTATGATCCAGGCAGCTCGTTGTATTAACTTAAATTAGCACTTAAATTTCTTCAAGAAAATTTCAATTTGCTCATAGAAAATGGCAATTTGCAGACCAATAGAATAACATTTTTGATACTTTACAAATGGAATGACTGGGCCGGTTATCGAGCCAGTCAGTCCTGCCGTAAACATTAAAAAATAGGCTTCTCTTGGTCTGCAAATGGACATTTCTCAAGACAAGTGCTGAAGCCATTTTTGACTGATATGAGTGTTTTAATGGTTAAGATGAAATACGCATGATACCCTTACCTAGTGCATGCCACTGTTCGCAAGGTGCATTTCCTACCCATCTTATCTCATACGAACGCGTTTTAGCATCTTAGTGGTTTCGTAGGCCATCGGCTCAGTCGACGGAAAGGGTTAATCAAGACTGGTTCCATCCTACACATTTGCGGCAATTGTAATTCAAATGCGAACCGGGAACCAAACAACTATAGTTATGCATCCAGTGTTCGTCTGGGCATAGCAAATGCGCATGTCCGGTAAACTGGCTAACTGACTAATCAAACTTGCCTCTCGCTTCTAGGGTGTGTATTAATTAGATACAATTGCAATTATAAGATCCAATATCATTCATGCAGAACGCTATGTGGTTATTAAGAATACCGTTTGAGCGCGCTAAATGAGTATGCAATAATAACAGGCACACGTGACAAATACCAGTGGATGCTCGTTAAGGACCCGCAGTGGCCGTTATATTACCATCAAAAACGAAGAGTTCCTCGGGGTTATTAATAGGCCGGAGTCAATATCTCTTTAACCCTTTTAATAAACAAATTTAGTTAAGAAAATTAAAATATTTGCTTATTAAATGCCGATTTGCAGGCCAAGAGAAGACTAATTTTTTTTAATTTTACCATTGGAATGACTAGCTCGATAACCGAGCCAGTCATTCCAGTGGTAATTTTCCAAAAAAAAACCAGCCTTCTCTTGGCCTGCAAATGGACGTTAATCAAGACTACTGTAGAAGTCTGTTTTGGCCGGCCTCGGCATAAAAAAGAGTTAAAGATTACCTTTCATTATCTTTTTCTATCAATAATAAATCACATGCGCACTTCCGGTATTGTTTCGCTCCGCTGAATAAGTACATTCAATTTCTTCATTCTTGATTCATACAAACGGCATACGGTACATTAAGAATTTAGAAACTAATTAACAATTTTATGGATTAATACAAAAAAAATCCCCGAATTGGATTGTTTGAGTGATTAATCAAGTCATACGTCTTTGAACACTGAACGTTATACCTTTCAAACTCGAACCACTCGTATGCTAATAACTTGAAAGCAAATTGAAACCAGTTTGGATGTAAAATGTTTCTGCGGTGTACTGCACTAGCTTATGGACGGCCTTCTGTGAATATCGTCAACATACTATGTGACATGTGATAACAAGCCTGCCCTATGTGAGCAGCTGCATTGCAGGGGTGCGTTGTTCTTGAAGCTACCGATATGGCGTTATTCTTAATTAAATTGTGAGCGCAGTGATTATTCACGCTGATAATGGAAGCATCTGCAACGCACAATTACAGTTTTTCTCCAGCCAAACGTATGTAATGGCTTTGTGCATTGTGCTTTGCACGAAGTTAATTAATCAAAATCAAGGTTTTTTACCAAAAGAAAACATTCTTCACGCTATGCTTCGGAAGGATGCGGTCGAGCATCAACTAATTCTGTGATAGTCCTAAAGCTGGCTTTCTATTCTTCCGCACTCTGCATATACAATGAATGCATCTACATTTAGCTATGTCCCGCCCATCTCTAGATACACTCTGATCAAGCTGTGCCCGTGTAGAGATCGATCGAACCATGGATTCGCTGAATTTCAATTTCCAGAAAACTATGCATATAAGCTGTTGGATATTTTGAAACTAATTTGTGTGGATGCTATTGCTGCAAATGGCTGCGTCGTCGCCCAGTCAACAGATTTAACTGAATGGTTATTACGTCGTAAAGGCATACACTTCGTTCACATGACGGACGTCATGATTGCGACGTCAGCCTAACCGTGATGCAATTCATTATACCATCGTATATGTGAGTGAGAGATTGCATTCACATTAAATCATCCGGTCTGTCACTTAAGCATATGTCGTCATAATCAATTACGTCACATGTAAATTAACATCACATACAAAACGCATAATGAGTTATGGATCTAGCGCAGCCATGAATATTGGAATGCCCGGCAAGTGTAATACTTGTATATTTGATCGATTAACTATTTAATACACATTCTCTTGAATATTATGAAATTAATTTTACTGGGCGCTCACCCAGTTACATTACTTTCAAAATATTCAACGGCTTACCTGTATTGCTACCTTGAATCGTGTATTCTGGTAATTCCAGATGCAGAGAATATATGTTGAGTCCAACACGTGGGCGGAGCGTAGCTAGATACTGGCACAGCATGGGTAGATACTGGCACAGCATGGCTAGATACTGGCACAACATGGCTAGATATTGGCACAGCATGGCTAGACACTGGCACAGCATGGCTAGATACTGGCAGAGCATGGCTAGATACTGACACAACATGGCTAGATATTGGCACAGCATGGCTAGACACTGGCACAGCATGGCTAGATACTGGCAGAGCATGGCTAGATACTGACACAGCATGGCTAGATATTGGCACACCATGGCTAGATACTGGCACACCATGGTTAGATACTGGCAGAGCATGGCTAGATACTGGCACAGCATGGGTAGATACTGGCACAGCCTGGCTAGATACTGGCACAACATGGCTAGATATTGGCACAGCATGGCTAGACACTGGCACAGCATGGCTAGATACTGGCAGAGCATGGCTAGATACTGACACAGCATGGCTAGATATTGGCACACCATGGCTAGATACTGGCACACCATGGTTAGATACTGGCAGAGCATGGCTAGATACTGACACAGCATGGCTAGATATTGGCACAGCATGGCTAGACACTGGCACACCATGGTTAGATACTGGCAGAGCATGGCTAGATACTGACACAGCATGGCTAGATATTGGCACAACATGGCTAGATACTGGCACAGCATGGCTAGAAATGGATCGCTCAATTAACCTTTCCACTGTATCCATCCATCATATGACGTCATAGTCGACTACATGATGTGTAGAATAACATCATAATCAATGACATTATTATGACGTCATGGATGAAGTAGATTAGTATGTCTCAAACGCATGATTGAAGACGGTCCATGCGTTGTTGTACGAATTGTATATCTTTACTATTTAAGAAATAGTATGTTGAATATTTTGAAACATTGGCAGCAACAGCACTCAGCCAAATTAGTTTAAAAATGTTCAACAACTTACCTGTACAGCTGTTAGGAAATTGATAGTGTGACCATTCGGGGATCGATCAATGCCAACACGGCGAAGTGTGTGCAGAGCTTAGCTAGAGATGGGCGAGGGAATGTTAAAACTGGACAGGTTAATTCATATACTAAAACCACGCGGGATATGTTATGGAACGCATGCAGATGCCCTTTTCTCCGACCTGTCTACGTGACATGTCCGCGTGACCTGTTCATTAGAGCTGTTCATGCGACCCGTATACTCTATCTGCAATTCGCATACGCCGTGGGCCGGTTCGAGTCGTTTAGTGTATCTGGGTACGCGATCGGAAAACGGAGTTTCTTCGATATTTCCAGTTTATCCATCAATCATATGACGGCATAATCAACTACGTGACGTGAATGCTGAGGTCATAATCAATTACGTTATTAATGCCAAAGCCAAGTTCGTCACGAACGCTTAATTGATGACTGACTAAGCATTGTTATACGACTCTTTTCTATGCACTAAACATGCTGTTGGATAGTTGACAACTAATTTGAATTGGTGCTGCTGCTGCCATAATCAAATTCGGTTCATAATATTGGTTTCAAATTAGTTTCATAATATTCAACAGCTTACCGGTATATGTTATCTGTATATTGAGATTCCGAGAGTGTAGGGGTCAATCGATCCAGACACAGGCAAAGCGTGGGTAGAGCTTATCAGCATGTGGGCGGGGTATAGCTAGAACTGGATTCTCCATTTCGTTTTCAAAATAAGTGTTGTGATGACTTTGTTTGTGGACATTTTCTAATGGCTGTTATACGTATTTATTTAACAAAGCAAATATTGTTTTAGCTGATTTAGTTGTCTGAGTTGTTTGGAGTGTTATTATGTCATACCACACAATAACTTAATAGCACTTGCCAAAAAATCCGGATGCCATTGGCCACCCACACTATACGCGAGCAGATGCAGTGGTGGCCAAATATCATGGTATGTTTAAAGCGAACGCGTGGATGTAAAACTGCCTATCTTACGGCACCACCATTAATTGACCGCAAACTCGTGTTACAATAGAAGTGAGAGAGATTACGTGAACAGGTTTCTTCAGAGACCACTTATTGTTCTCATAGTTGGTAGAGGTGGTTGACTGTCTACTTCATAGAAACAGAAAAACACATACAAAAACACGAAAGCTTCGTGCTCTTGATGACTCTGCACGCATGCGGATTTCGCGTAGACATTTTGGATTTGTAGCCTATAGCGGAAATTGAAGAAAAGATAAGTACCTATGCAAATTAGTTTCAAAATATTCAACGGAATGTCTATTAAATAGTAACAATTTACGATTCGTGCAACGTGACGGACTATTAAGGGGTTAAGTAATTAATTATGACATCAGCCAATATGCGACGTAGTTGATTATGATGTTATATGATTGGCCGAGAAACTGGATTCATCAATTGGGATACTTGTCATAGTAGTATGTGTCTGTGTTATGTGACCAGCTCTACATACACATGCTGATTCTATCTTCACTCTGCTCACGTAATGTGTTTTACGATGTCGTATATCAGCTTGGCCATCAACATTGAGGGTTATATGTTTTTCTCGCCGCATTCGTTGTCGTTCATGGACGTTGCGATGGCAAACAACAGCACAAAGCACATGTTGCAAGGCGTTCTCTTCGCATACGGAACGCCATCTTGAATTTTAATATGGCCACTAATAGAGCTTTCCAAATGTATCCATTCATCATATGACGTCATAATCAAATACGTGCCGTGTATGATGATGTCATATCATGACGTCATGAATGATTCAAAATAATCCGTCTTTAGCGGTGAATAGTCCAAAACGGTGTAAGACTTGTATGTCTTTACGATTTAATACACATAATGTCGAATATTTTGAAACTAATTTAACTGGGCGCTGTTGCTGCCATATGCAGCAACAGCACCAGGTCAAATTAGTGTCAACATTGTCAACAGCTTTCCTGTATAGCTTTCTGGAAGTTGATAGTCATGTAGTTTAGAGATCGATCGATCCCAACACGGACGAGGTGCCGGTGGAGTTGAGATTGCGATTGGCGGGGCATAACTAAATCTGCAAAGGTCTATTCAATTTCATAGCGAGTGATATAGTTATTTCCAAACTCAAGAGAATTTGGGTTTACAGGCAATAACACCTATAATAAAATGCCGAGTGTAATCGAGCGTTATTACGCTTATTATTCTAAATGTGTGCAAGACCAGTATCCTGAAAGCTATACAGCGCGACCATCTTGTATTTCAAAGTGGCGGTTATTTACACTTATCATTATAAAGGTAATACATTCTTTGTTGTGATTCGTTGATATAATTATATTTCTGAAATTTGGGTTTCATAATGGCTGATACCGAGTGCCTATGGTTATGTATGTCCCAGCTGTCTGATACGTTGAGCCGTGCTCGGCATTATTACAGCTTCAATGGTTATGCGACGCATTGGTCACAGTAAATCGCTATTAATTTTGAATGCAAATCATCATAACTGATAATAAGGTAGATATATTGATAATACGACTAATTACCATCTGCATATATCAAAGATATGTATCCTGAGTGACCAGTTACCCTGGCTGACACAATCACCATTAACGACTAAAGGCACATTCTCTGTTATAAGGCACTTTTGATGTTACCATTATAATCATATCCTTTCCTATTAATACCATGCATGGAAAACATTAAATTCATACTCCTTATAATTAGGTTGCGTTTACATTAAGCTTAGCTCATATCTAATTTGTACCAAAACTGTGTTTATGATTTTAAAGGTCATTTTGATGCATATGTTACTGAAGTCAGTTATACAATTAGTCGCACTGTTGCCATAAATGTAGATATGCATAATTACATGACTGTTTTTCTCTTTTCTAGGTCATCCCGTTGATAGTATGTATCTTAATATATAGGTTTCCAAACAAAATAGTGACCTGTTTATTCGCAAAAACAGTATATTGTATTGAAGCCACCCTGCTGATGCATACGTTATGCAATACACTTGGCAGCCAATAAAATCATAAATGAATTGCATACAATATATGAAACACATTCTGAAACTGCACAAAACAAACAGTTATCAAATTAATTGTGTAAGATAAGTGTTATATTAGCTTACTTTATCGTACAATGTTTTAAGCAATGGAAGAATTGTGGTTTGATATCGATCAATACCTACGTTACTGCCTATTTACATAGCTCACTTATACATTGGGGAATGTATTTATGTTTTGAATACATGTCCATTTAATCATTGTTTTGAAATGGGTACTCATCATTTAGTTATTATTTCAGCAAGGATGTGTTTTTATGGTATTAATAGGTGACTAATTGGCATGTCCAAACACTGGGACTTCCACAAAATGGGCATTGCCATCTCACGAGCCTTCGACATAATTAAACGCTCAAAGATCCTAGATGTACTACGCCAGGCCAGTTGCAATGAAGATGAGCTACGACTGGTGAGACTACTGCTTGCAGACACCAAGCTGAGAGTACGAGTCACGTCAGTGAAGTATGTAGAGTTTGAGACATCAATCGGCTCCCCACACGGTGCTTTTTACCTGCTACGTTTCTGCCGCATTAAGATCTGTGCGGGAAAGTTCCACAAGACCAACCCATGCAGTGCCAATATTGGGCATGCCGCTAGGGATGGAATATGCTTACGATGTGGAATTTATAGACGAGGAAAAGACCCCCCTTGACGAACTTCTCCCAATTGCTGCAAGCAAACTAAACATTAAGAATCTCATTATGAATGAATCCAAAACAGAGTTCACCCACATATACCTATCGACAAAGCATGCCACTATAGAAAATGACGACCCACTTCGTGGCGGCGAACCATGGAGGAACAGTAAAATCCTGTGCTCGCTGCTTTGCAGTACTGCTGCCATTTCTGCACGCTGCGTCATGGGGAACGTAGCTTTCCAGTCATTCTAGAAGCTATGGATTCGTAGATCAAAGATGCCCTTTGATAAAGAGGCTACGTTTATACAATGCCACACCGATAGCCAGACAGCATCCTTTCCAACGATGCGCTATACAAGATGTGTAATACGTTGCCGCTGTCTGTAAAAGTCGCCTAGCAACGATGGTCCATGAGTGGCCATGTGCTAGGGATGCCAGAAGAGACACCAGCACAGAGAGCCTTGGAATTTGCACTACTCGTAGCCAGCAAATACAAAGCCATGAGAGGACGTCATTGCATAAATCTGCTAAGCGTGCTACGAGGTGACCTCAAGAAAGCACGGCTCGGCTAAGGATTTCGGCTGAGGACAAGCTACAGAGGGAAAAAGGAAGAAGGACTGATTGCAGCTGTAGGATGTTTCTACTACTACAGCCGCAGAATACAGCAATCATACATAGGTGACTGATACATATGTGACCAGTACATACGTTGCCAAAAAATTTGAAACTATTGCTAAAAATTATAACACTGCTGTTTACACCATTCACGATTTACTACCTGCACATTTGAAATGTATTTAATTCATAATGCATTGAAAATCTCAATAAATTCCGAGATTATACAAAGAAGAACGTGTCCTAGAACCGGTATGTAGGAAGGCAAGTAGTTGTTAGCACAGCGATCTATTGCATTAGTACATTCGTTTGAGACAGCTCATATCTTTTTATAAAATGCCAGTTCATGAAATCATAAACCGTTTCTATGCATGCAAGAGTCACGCCTGGCTATACTGTACACTAAGTAAACTGAAAGCCTGCATACGTTACCGATGGTATCGTATGTATCTGAAAGTTCTTTGCGGCACGTATTTGTAAAATGCGGCTATGTACATTTATCTCTAGCTGGCAGTGAGCTGTGCCATGCACAGTCTGCTTGATTTAAATATATATTTATAACATAACTGCATGGGCTCTATTTGTATGCCTTGTCATGTGTGCATCTGGATCAACATTTTACTGAAATAGACGACAATTACGCGTATGTCTGAAATTCATTGAAACTATGATTTCACGACATCTATCAATGCACATTCAGCTGCAGGTTTAATTTCACACTGTTTGCACAAGATTGTCTAAAAATAACTAGTGAACAACGAAAGTCGAACAAAAATTTAGGAACCAAGAAATGATTATTGAAATGGATTTCGGTGAGAATTGTGTGTGAAAGTTACTTGACGAAGTTCAATCTCCATACATGGGTCAACCATCTGTGGTGATTCATCCTATAATAATGTAATACAAGGATGACAATCATCCAAAGCACGCAAGTTTTATGAGAATTTTACACCAACACACACACATTGCTACGAATACCATCACACTAATCGAGAGCATATTGCCCTGCCTTAAGACAGTCGACCCGAACATTATTGGACTGACTCACCAATGAGCTAATATTGAAATGATTACATTTTCAACATCATCGCTCAACACAAGCTACTATTTTGTGTCGACGCCCATTGAGATTACGTTATGTCAGCCCATGGAAAGGCCCATGTGCTGACCTGGGTGGGACTGTGAACCGCCTTGCAGATGAGTTGTGTTATCCAAGATGCTGGTGAATTTTATGTGCGGGCAACAGAAACCCGCATAATGAAGGTAAGTGAATTTATCTTTGTTTCCGAAAATATGTGCAAAGAAAAACTAGATGACCTTGGCATGCAGGCTATTCGTGCGGTGAAGAGTACCATGAAAGCCCAGGCAGCAGCAGCAGCCCGTGATGGATATGCCACAGAGCTGTAGACTCAGGAAACATCATATTACTATTCATTTTGCTCTTCTACCATTGACTAAAACAGACTGACAGTCACCACAACATACAGAGCCACCCATTAATTTGTCACAGGCTACCCAGCATGAAACAGGTGATGAGCATCCATCTAGAGGACATATACGGTTCGGGAAAGGTACCTGTGTAGCAGAGATGTATATGATGGATCTCGGTGTATCAGCCAAATTGTCAAGATTGATTCGCCAGATGAAACTATGAAATATGTTTCATGTGAAAGGCCACATGGAAGGGGAGTCTGGATACATGGCCATTGGCTCCAGATAACACATAGGTTGAATACACTGATCGTCTAGACAAATTCAGCAGACTGTCCGGATCTGATACATCTGCCAGAAATGTTTAGATTGGGCAAAAGACATCGCACTTATTGAAAGCCCATTTACTCAGCATTCTTAAGAATTGGGTACACTTCAGTTTTCTTGTTTGATGAAAGCTTATCATTTTACACCAGAAATATGTTGTTGAGGGCCAATGTAGACATGTTATATGGGTTTGCCAAGCTTTTCAAAATCTGCAATGCTGTATCATAATTGGGTATTGATACATATGCTAGCATTATTTTAACATTATGTTCATGAATGAAAGTAATATTTGTGCAAGGCAAAACCTTTCTGCTTGAACAATTGTACTATTCTGTTCTAATTTACTATGCTATGGCTTAGCTTTATATGCCTATATAAATCCATCACAATGTTAACATAAACATGGTATTGATACGTACGTTACTATGATATTTATAATGAGCTTTTCATGAAGAAATGCTAATGACTTAATGACACTGATAAATACGTGGTTTTGAAGCACCATTGATAACAGAGAAAAGTCAGATATAGACCTACTTAAAGTAATTAATTACATGTCGTTATTAAAATAGAAGCTATTGCGCTTGATGCATAACTTGCGATTTTACTGTGTGGAAGATTGTATCCTATTTTAGCCAAGACCATAAAATACATCTTTTCTCCAGTAAATACGCAAAACACCTATGCCTACGTTTTAATCGTGTTCACACGCACACAAGTTATAACACACACAAGTTCACATGCACACAAGTTATAACACACACGTTCACACGCGCACAAGTTATAACACACACAAGTTCAGACGCGCACAAGTTATAACACACACAAGTTCACACGCACACAAGTTATAACACACACGCGTTCACACGCGCACAAGTTATAACACAAACAAGTCCACACGCACACAAGTTATAACACAAACAAGTTCACACGCACACAAGTTATAACACAAACAAGTTCACACGCACACAAGTTATAACACAAACAAGTTCACACGCACACAAGTTATAACACAAACAAGTTCACACGCACACAAGTTATAACACACACAAGTTCAGACGCGCACAAGTTATAACACACACAAGTTCACACGCACACAAGTTATAACACACACGCGTTCACACGCGCACAAGTTATAACACAAACAAGTTCACACGCACACAAGTTATAACACAAACAAGTTCACACGCACACAAGTTATAACACAAACAAGTTCACACGCACACAAGTTATAACACAAACAAGTTCACACGCACACAAGTTATAACACAAACAAGTTCACACGCACACAAGTTATAACACACACAAGTTCACACGCACACAAGTTATAACACAACCAAGTTCACACGCACACAAGTTATAACACAAACAAGTTCACACGCGCACAAGTTATAACACAAACAAGTTCACACGCACACAAGTTATAACACAAACAAGTGCACACGCACACAAGTTATAACACACACAAGTTCACATGCACACAAGTTACAACACACACAAGTTCACACGCACACAAGTTATAATACCCACAAGTTCACACGCACACAAGTTATAACACACACGCGTTCACACGCGCACAAGTTATAACACAAACAAGTTCACACGCACACAAGTTATAACACACACAAGTTCACACGCACACAAGTTATAACACAAACAAGTTCACACGCACACAAGTTATAACACAAACAAGTTCACACGCACACAAGTTATAACACAAACAAGTTCACACGCACACAAGTTATAACACACACAAGTTCACACGCACACAAGTTATAACACACACAAGTTCAGACGCGCACAAGTTATAACACACACAAGTTCACACGCGCACAAGTTATAACACACACGCGTTCACACGCGCACAAGTTATAACACAAACAAGTTCACACGCACACAAGTTATAACACAAACAAGTTCACACGCACACAAGTTATAACACAAACAAGTTCACACGCACACAAGTTATAACACAAACAAGTTCACACGCACACAAGTTATAACACAAACAAGTTCACACGCACACAAGTTATAACACAAACAAGTTCACACGCACACAAGTTATAACACACACAAGTTCACACGCACACAAGTTATAACACAAACAAGTTCACACGCACACAAGTTATAACACAAACAAGTTCACACGCGCACAAGTTATAACACAAACAAGTTCACACGCACACAAGTTATAACACAAACAAGTGCACACGCACACAAGTTATAACACACACAAGTTCACATGCACACAAGTTACAACACACACAAGTTCACACGCACACAAGTTATAATACCCACAAGTTCACACGCACACAAGTTATAACACACACGCGTTCACACGCGCACAAGTTATAACACAAACAAGTTCACACGCACACAAGTTATAACACACACAAGTTCACACGCACACAAGTTATAACAAGTTAACCGATATTTGTGATGGATCGGACTTATTCCGGACTTGCCTCGGACTAGCCATCTACTAAGGTGGTGTGAATGTAACGTGCCAATATCGAATTTGCGCCGTTGGCCAATGGCACGGGGACCAATATCGAATATCGTATCGGCGCGCCTGTTGGCCAATGGCGCAGGGATCAATATCGAATTTCGTGTTGGCACACCCGTTGGCCAATGGCACATGGGCCAATATCGAATTTGATATCGGCGCACCCGTTGGCCAACGATACAGGGACCAATATCGAATTTCATATTGGCGCGCCCATTGGTCAACGTCGCATGGACCAATACCGAATTTGATATCGACGCGATATTGGTCCCCTGCGCCGTTGGTCAACGGGCGCGCCTATATCAAATTCGTTACTGGGCGTACGCCATTGACCAACGGGCGCGCCGATATCAAATTTGATGTTTCTCCCTGCTCCACTGGCCAACAGCGCAAATTCGAGATTGGCACGTTACATCAACACCACCTTAGCACGTATGGATAATAAAACAAGTGTTAAATGTAGCACCGTTTTCGGTGCCTCTTTCTCATTGACTAAAGTTCGGATTACATATTACGATTTTAACATAGATGCTGTCACGGACCCAGGGCACGTGTTCCCGAAGTGCTCGTTATGTTAGCGATATCGTTATACCATACTAAATCACTGGGCGTAATGATATCGCTAGCCAACGATAGCTTCATGAACATGGGCCCAGATCAGTAAGCAATATCCGGACACAACTCTAGGCTGGCTGTATCGCGTCTTTGCTTTTGCTGTACAGTTACGGTGTCGTTCATTAAGGTTTAAGCAAATGTGAAGGACCATAGACAAGTCAGGAACACTTTAACATGCCAAGATGTTGTTGTGGGGACGTAAGCTTTTACAAAAAGGGCCTGAATAAACTCTTATCAAGGCAGTATTGAAGTCATGTGTGTCTATGGCTTACGTTCGTTACACGGTCGTATTGTCAGCTTTGTGCACGCCTATTAATTACCGGAAGTTGATGTATATGCGTTTCAGTAGTCGCGGGTAAATCATTTTAATTACTAGACTCCGCAAGACCACCTTATGGTAGGTAGCCATAATACGTACAGAGTTTCTTTTTCTTATTATTATAGCAGGTTAACCACCATACCAAGGCCTGTCTACAATTCTCTTAGAATTGCATCGGAGCCGGGAAGTGGCCACATCTTAGCGAATATTCATAATATGTAAAGCCGACGTTATCCTATTTAACTATTTCATGCACTACGTAGGATAATACTCAGCCGATATAACTGTTAGCGTCCAAACTGATCGAGGAGAATCCTGGACCCGAGGGCTTCTCCTGCTATTACGGGTAACGTTGTTCACATAGGCCGAGTTCTAACTGGAGAGTTAATCAGGAATAACGCCATACCTCAGTATTGCGTTACGATGGTTAAGTCTATAGTGAGAACACAGCTTAAGGCCGCGTTCTCACGAGAGACTTAATCAGCGTAATGTCAGCATACACATGTGTGGCGTTATTCCTGATTAAGTCTCTAGTGAGAACACGGCCTTAGAAAATATCCTCGAATTAACGCTTTTGACATAATGTTCAATCGCTTCCCACCAGATAATGCTACAAACTAAATTCAAAATTGTGGAGGTAGACCTGATAGCGCTACTTGGTGGAAATGTGAGGGAAATCGTTACGGTCACATAGCGCAATACTAGTGATAAATCGGAGGATGACCCGTCGATGCAGTGGGATTACGTTTCCGAAATAAATGACAAATGTATTCTGGAACAAGAGGCAGTCCATGAGAAGGCTACCATATATACATGGTATATTCCGAAATATCGGCTGTATGAGGTGATAGCCTTAGCTAGTTTAATGAGCTTTCACGCAGAGGTGCTTCAGCAGGTGACCGGATGGAGTACACTTACATGCGAAAGTTCGTGAACAGAAATTAAGACCATCTTCTCATACAGCCGTTAGTTATATCGGCAACTAAGATGTATATCGGGTAGCATTCCCTGTGGACCGTTCACAGTTCTTGAGTAAATGGTCTTGAGGCAATTGGATAGGTAGATTATCTTCCGATAAATTATTATTACTGCCATATGTAAACGCAGCGCGTTCCCTTACTCATTACCGTGCATTGCTACTATCACCATTTTCCCTCACACCCCACCAGGCCACCCTAGGTTCAGCATTTTCTGTTACTTTCTACCAGGTGGCGTCACCGTACTGCCCAGGAGTATCTTCGACCAATGTGAATGCATCTCTATCTAAGTTCCACCCACAACATGCTCGTGTTGATCACGATCGATCGATTTCAGCAACAGCGCCATACAAATTAGTTTCAAAATAGTAAACAGCATGTTTATTAAATAGCAAAGACATACAATTCGTACAATGTGTCGTGTCGGACTATTAAGGAATCCATTTCTAGCTATACCCCGCCCATTTCTAGCTAAACTCCACCCATGTTGTGCCCGTGTTTGGATTGAATTATATAATTTGAACCTTGATTTCTCAGAATCTCAATTCCAAGGTAATTATACAGGTAAGCGGTTGAATATTTTTAAACAACAACGCCCATTCAAATGAGATTCAAAGTAATCACTTGAATGTGTATTAAATAGCAAAGGCGTGCACTCCGTGCACTTGCCGGACTATTACGCGTTCATGACCTGCGTAGACACGCCGTTCGCTAGGTATTTTTATTCTGACGTCAGCCTGCATGTGACATAATTTATTATGACGCACATATGCTTGAGAAACAGATCGCATCCATCCATTATGCTATACTGAATCAATGATATCCGCCGATGCAAATGATTTACTCAGGAAAGAGACGTTACCCT